>REGL01000499.1:128100-146350 GCA_004194395.1 Aurelia aurita complex sp. Pacific | reverse complement strand
TTGAAGTGCAATTGTTTTAACTATTCAGCAAAACATTGGTTTTGTCATAATGGAATCCAGCCTCCCCCTGGTAATGAAATAGGGTTATGGTTGCTTTAATCAACAGTATTCAAAAGTTCGAATCTCTTCCTGTGTATCTATGATGCATTCTCAAACATTTTTCTATATTCTGTATAATGCGGAAAATTGGTTTTATGATTTATCTATTTCAAGATTTCAACGTTAATGTTCTCTTTTAGAACTGCGTATTGACATTGCATAGAAATATTTGGCTTGGAATGCATCCGCTAGCAATCATGGTTGAAGATTACGCATATAGTGGGTCAACTAACAGATGGGAGCTACAGAGCAGTGTACCAGTGCAATTCACCATCTTTGCGTATTTACCTCGTCGTCGTAAGTTTTCCAGTTCGTACCATGGGTAGTTAGACACTGCTGGTGTGCTTCTATGGAGAAGAGCTGGATAATATGTATCTGCGGGGGAAATTTTTTATAGTACTGCGGAGGAGATATCTGCGGGGGAAATTTGTATAGTATTGCGAAGGAGATCGTTCTTTCGATATCTCCTCCGCAGTACTACAAACAATTTCCCCCGCAGATACATATTATCCAGCGCTCCGCCATAGAAGCATTCCAGCAGTGTCTAACTACCCATGCTCGTACGTGTCTTTTCAGCTGTTTCGACCGTGGATGATACAAACTGAGTGGCAAATGAATCTCTGGAAAACTCGTATATTTGGACGGAAATCGTTTGATGGAAATTCTCTAATTTTAAAATACTCTTTCTTCCATCATTTATTTTATTATTTCTTCTTTATTTTCCAAAACTTGGCTCTTAAGGAATTGTGTTTTGGAATTGGCAGTGGCAGTATTTTTGGGTCAAGACCTTCCAGATTTACGGAACTGAGAAGTGTTCCAAAGTGCTCTGTTACCCTGAATTGGTCTGTTTTTCTGCCAATGATGTGTCTACGGTGTTTTTGAATCGTCAAGTGAATCAAATATATTCACATGACCCGATTAAAGAGAATCAACGGATTTTAAAAGTCCTGCGCAGATGGGTCTGAGTAATCTCTAGATAAATAGCCAATCAGATAGCGCGTAGGCAGACTGACACTCTGCGTCAGTCATACAATCATGTGATCACTTCATGTGATCACTTTCTGGATGTAGATGGAGCGCATGCGTCATTGAATTGGATTGCAAGTTATTTTTTAAATCGGCTGCCCTTGTATCCGTTGATTCCTCTAATAACACAGGATCAGCAGATGTGCAAAATGAGTTTTATGCATGGGCACATGTCCATCGAAACCGAGACATGGTTAGTTACAAACGCTCCTTGTCTCAGTTCTTGAAGAAATCTGTTTCTCTGCACCTCGAGTAACAGCAACAACCACTCGCAAGGTAAAGGATGAATGTAAAGAGCCTATTTTTAAATTCGGCAAACAAATCAAAACGAAGCAAGACGGCCACACAGAAATCTGCCGATGAGTGAAGGATTTTCAAGACGGAGTTTAACCCAGCTTCTTAATCTCAAAGCAGTGTTTTGAAAGAGTCAAACTATTTCCTCATGTCCAATAGTGATGTCGTACTAGACTTTCTGTTTTCAACTAACCCAACGGCATGGATGTCCTAAACTCCCCATGCAATTTGCCTGCAAGTCACATCGGGGTTATTAAATGGAAGTTTTTGCTGAATCAATTTTATCAAAGGGTGGGAGAATGCTCCCTAAAAGTGGGAACTTTTTTCTGGCTAACTTGGTATATACCGGGTGTCTCAAAAAAGGTATCCCATTTTGACCAAAGAAGGGAACAAAACATACAATTTTTTGGACTTTTTTAGCTCATAGCTAAATTATTCAACCTTCAACTTAAATGCTCATACCTTGCATTTCAAAATCGTCCACGAAACACCAGAGAAATGGTTTCAGGTGCACTATCAATTTCGACCTTGTGAACTCATTTCTCTGGTGTTTCGTGGAAGATTTTGAAATGCAAGGTATAAGCATTTAAGTTGAAGATTGAAAAATGTAGCTATGAGCTTTAAAAAGTCCCAAAAATTGTATGGCTTTGTTCCCTTGTTCGGTCAAAAGGGGGTACCTTTTTTGAGACACCCGTTATATATCTAAAATACGGAATAATTAAGTATAAATACCAATAAAAAATATTTTTACAATGTTTTTACAGTGTTTCCAGTTTTTACAATGTTTCCCTTTTTGGTATTTACAATGAATACATTTATCCTCTCAAGAATCTAACCTGTGCCACGAGAAATTCTGTAAAATCTCTACTTCCTGACGATGATCGTAAGGTCAAAACATGTCGATAATAGATGAGATTGAAGGAAGACAATGAAAGAAGATGTTAAAGAACTTCAAATGGTATTCTTTTTGTGTACATCTTCATTGAAATGATGAATATTCTAATTTTAGGTATCTTCAATTTCTTCCCTTACGGTGGTAACCAGACGCACTGTTACAAGAAAATAAGCGTTGTGACGCCTGCAACAAGTCCTGCATACCCAGTTACATCATCATATCCACAAATGTCTATTCACATGACGCAAAGTGTACACACATCCAAAGTTCAGTCGTTAGACGGTTGCAGGAACTACCAAGTTCTATCAGAAGCTGATCGTGGTACTACGTACAGTAACGGGAGCTCATACCAGTGTGATCAGGAGCTTTATGGTTGGTATCGGTTTATGGGAGAAGCTGGAAACAGGATGAGCAACTACTGCCCGCATTCGGGGAATAATTCATATACATGTGGCTCCTACTACCAAGGCTGGATTCCAACAGGGGCTTTGCCGATGGTCCCCCAAGGTTTGTTATCAGCTGTTGATTTAATTTTTTTTAATTTCCTTTTTTATATCAATCTAGAACTTTACAAGAACAGAATAAAATGATACCACAGGTAGAATGAGAACACAATGCAACTCCGTGATTTTAAAGGACAAGTACGGGGTTGGTAAGATTCATGATAAAATGCAAGATAATAATACTGCTATGAATGATGTATAATACTTTTTTCCATTACTTGTCGCCTTCTCCTTGTGAAATTACGTATTCAAATAAGCAATTTAAGTGAAGTGATGTCATATCACACGAACGAGAACGTCATAGCTGTTTGATTGGTCCGTGAAAATGAGGCTTTGGCGGTTTCGGCCATGGGCCCCGAGCAATCGGCTATGTACGACGAATGATTCCTATGCTTCAACAGTGTCAAAAGCCTTCTTTAAGTCTATGAAGGTGACAGATATATACAATACTGTCCCTTATCGAGGTCCAGGTACCAATCATAAATATATCCTAATAAGCAGGTTAGTATGGAATGAAGCTTCTGAAATCCTGATTGTTCTGAAAAGAAACGACGGTGCTAGAATATAATTGACCATGAATTAGTTTCTCAAAGAGGCGCGATACTACTGGTAGTATCGAGATAGGTCAATAGTTTGAATCCACGTCCATCGGGCCATCCTTGTAAATTGGTGCAACCCTGGCAATTTTCCAGAAGGTGTTGCGGCGCAGTGGTATAATCCTCTGACTTTGCAGCCAGAACAGTCAGGCAGACAGGGTTCGATACCCGGTAGAGCCCCGCCACTTAAGCGTCATGACCAGGGGTCGCGGACTCGATTGTGTAAATGGGGTTTGAGTCCTTGATTGTTCCTAGGAGCTTTTATCGACACTTTTATTGTGCACTTCTTGATTAAGCACGAAATTATTAACAAAGACTTTTTGATGACAAATGTAGGAGAACGTTACGTGAATTTCTCTCTGTATGATTTAGGAGTTGTGTCTCGATCCGTGTGTTTCTCAAGGTACGGAAATTGCTCATGCACATACTACAAGTCTATAATGATAAAGAATTGTGAAACTTTCCATGTTTATTGGTTGGATGGTGTGCCTACTTGCAACTCACGATATTGCGGTATTAAAGGTATGAAATAACGTTTTATTACCTGACTGCTGACATTTAATTTAAACAACGAGGCAATACGAGAATCCCGCCACCTCAAATTGTTAATCACACTTTTCCCGCAATTTCCCCGCAGCATTGTAGGGCACGATAAAAAGACGCATTTTTTTCGCCACCATATCTGCCGTAGTCCTGCTAGATTTTCGAAAAACTTCAGCAAAACAACAGCCACAAAATGCGTTTGACTGAATCATATGTGTAAACTTTAGATTATATGAAGTAAGCAAAACTCATAATAACCTGATTTTGTTGTTGTACATGAAAATATAACGCCTCGATGTTAATGTACAGACCTGGCAAGCTCGGTCTGTATTTTTAAGAACTTGGATTTGATATTTTCAAGAACAGCATAGCACCAGTTAGTAAGCACATAGTTTCATTTGATATTTCCAAGTTATCTAGCTTTTAAAATGATACCGGTTGTGCTGAAAAGAATGCATGACATTTAGCAACTAAGGACCTGATTCAATGAGGCGGGCTGGCCCGTTAGCGAGCTGGCTCGCCTCCAAGTTAGCTCGATTTTATATGAGAGTTTCCATAGTGAGCCAGCAGCCCAGAGCCAGCCCGGCCTCTCGGTGCCACGTGCAGTGACCCATGATCATGATCATAAGATCGATTTTGAAATTGCAAAGGTCCATAGTTCCATACAAAATTTTTAGGAAAGCTCTTCAGATATATTTTTGAGGATTGTGAGAACCTACCACTTACTTTAGGCTATTGGCTTTTTAGTTGGTACTTGTATGTGAGTATTTTATATTGGCAACCTTTGTTTCAGATAAAAGTTCAAAAGTATCATGCAGCAATAACTACATGAAAATCGACCTATATCGAAGTTACTATGATGCATCATTGTATTCAAGCATTACACTGCGCAATCCATCATGTTCTGCCATATCGAATACATCGCTGTATATCACACTGGGAAGTGTACTAGGAGCTTGTGGCTCAGTTTCAAAAGAGACATCCGATCACATAGTGTTCGAAAATGAAGTTATTTTCACAGCAAAGGCATCCAATGGTACCCGCATCATTTCACGTGATTTGGATCAAAAAGTCAAGTTCCAATGTCTTTATAGAAAAAATGGTCAAGCCAGCTCAGGTGGACATCAACCAATGTCATCTGTCAATGCCAGTGAAAGTATGTATTGCTTTTTAATATTAATTTAGAAACCCTCATTTCTAGCTACATAGCGTACGAGGAGGGAACAGCGCTCGCTTCGCTCGAGTATTTTTAGCTTCTGCAGAGAGTTCATCAAACGGAACCAGCTTTGAAAATATATACTTTGGTTTTGCTTCATACCATATTCCGAGACAGCAAAATTGCACCATTCTCTTTCAAACACAGTGTTGCGTTATGACGAAGCATTTAATAAAATCATTGGAAAAATAAAACAAATAATGTTTCACTTGCAATCAAATTAATCGATGGCAAGTAAATCATGGACAAGAATTGAATGTGGAATTCTCGTTACNTTTTCACAGCAAAGGCATCCAATGGTACCCGCATCATTTCACGTGATTTGGATCAAAAAGTCAAGTTCCAATGTCTTTATAGAAAAAATGGTCAAGCCAGCTCAGGTGGACATCAACCAATGTCATCTGTCAATGCCAGTGAAAGTATGTATTGCTTTTTAATATTAATTTAGAAACCCTCATTTCTAGCTACATAGCGTACGAGGAGGGAACAGCGCTCGCTTCGCTCGAGTATTTTTAGCTTCTGCAGAGAGTTCATCAAACGGAACCAGCTTTGAAAATATATACTTTGGTTTTGCTTCATACCATATTCCGAGACAGCAAAATTGCACCATTCTCTTTCAAACACAGTGTTGCGTTATGACGAAGCATTTAATAAAATCATTGGAAAAATAAAACAAATAATGTTTCACTTGCAATCAAATTAATCGATGGCAAGTAAATCATGGACAAGAATTGAATGTGGAATTCTCGTTACCATACGAACCTGTTACCAGCATTTTCCAAACTGCTGGGTCTAAGAAATGAGTGATTTTACCAACCATTGACTGAAATTTTCTTCAACAGCCCAACAAATGTCCTAACTTTTTGATTCACCCAGTTCACTCGAAAGATACTGTGTGAGCCAGAAGAAGTTCTCACTTTCGAAACTCTGTAGTACCACAAGTACTTCATGGATTTTAATGATTCAAATTGTAGTTAAAAGCGAAAAGAACGAAGTGCTTCTGTGATTTTTCTCGTCTTCTCTCAGGCACTGCAAATATAGGTAAATTCAACTTTACAAAACTTTCATGTTTCAAAATATTTGAAAATGAGCCTAAAACACTTGATCAAGTTGTTAGGAATTTCCTCACACAGAACAATACACACAGGCGTTTCACCTCTCTCATGTGTAATAAGACATATAGATTCTCAAACAAAGACCAAAGATTTTCAATCCCATGGCAATAAATGTGCAGACGATATCTCTCACTCATGAGAAATTGTTTTTTCTCTGTTGTTCTGAGCAAAGAGTCCTTTATGATTTGGTCATGTATTTTAGGTATTTCTCAGTTACTTGCAACCACAAAGTTTTTCTAAATTTCAAGTTACAAACTTTTCCAATGCTTGTAACAAGGGGAAAAACTCACAAAAATACTTCGATCTTTTGGCAGTCAAAAATATTGATTCATTCCAACCTATCCAATACTGTTGATGCTATCAGTTTTCAAAAGTGGAAATTTCTTTCTGGCTCACCCGGTAGCAAAACAAAAATTTCACTTTTCTAAACGTTTCGATTTGTGATCTTTGATCAATGAACTCTAGAGATAAGCAATTAACATTATCAAATTCCATTTTAGCTGGATATGGAAACTTCTCCTTCAATTTCGTCATGTACAAAGACAGATCTTTCTCTCAAATGCATTCCTACTACCCTGTCAGTGTTACACTGCGAGACTGGATGTATTTTGAAATCTATGGAAGCATCGCAAGCAATGTAGTCCTGCTGATTGACCAATGCTACTCTACCCCTACGATGGATCGCAACCATTATTTGAAATATGTCTTCATTAACAACAGGTAACTATTACATTGTAATACGAAACGAGAAGGGTTTGCGCTAAAAAGGAAAATTTTCTTATGATTCTGTGATTAAAGGCAAGGTAATTGATGCTCTGTGCATAATTAGTAGATTGTGTAACTCTATCCACGCTGGGAGAATATTTTCCAAGCCCTTGATACAAATTGGTCGTTCGAGGTGAATTTGCTAAATTCGCAATTTTTTTACGAATCAGCTGTTGAGATCAGATTTCCGATCTATCTTTTACGTGTGCAGGCATATTTCTTATGTATTTCCTGTCGAAGAATACTTTCAGGGAAAAAACTTTCGCAGGAAGAAACTTGCGAACTTTTTGGAATTAAGTTTCGCAAATATCAGAAAAAGCTGAGATAAGTTCTTGAGCTGACTGATTCACCTACCAATGAATCGGACGTCAGTTTGACTTTGTTTGTAGCTTAAACTAAATATGCGTCTCACCTATTTTTCGAGCGTCTGAAGGGCGTAATCACAGAAAATTTTCTTGGGTGACACCCCAGACTCCCTAACTCCCGGAGTGCTAGTTACGCCACTGGAGCTGCAACATTTATGTTGAAAGTCAAAATTTGCCTCCACTTTTCCAACAATTTCGTTCTGGCTGCTTTCGAATATTTTACGAAAAGTTTTGCTTCTGTATTTTAGCGGACCAGCTTTAATATCGGCACGTTAAGATAGCAGTCATATTCAAATTATGGGTTTCAGGGCGGAGGATAATTTCACACAATCATACAACATTCCATACCGCATCTTGAACAAATAAAAACGCTTTAAACCCAATCACCTTTCAGCGAAATGGTTTGGTACCCCCATCCAGAACTCTTTGAGGACGTATAAAACATATATGCACTGCCAATTTGTCCCAGGCGATCTTCATACAGGTCCAGTGATTCATCATTCCCAGTTATCTGTTGATTTTACTTTTAAATGTTAACTGGTGACTTAATAGAAAAAATGTTCAAGCAAAATAGTTTCGCACCTCATCAAATGTTGTGTGTGTGTGTGTGTGTGTGTGTGTGTGTGTGTGTGTGTGTGTGTGTGTGTGTGTGTGTAATTTCATTTGAATTCAATTATCTACATTAATAGCTAACAATGTAATATAATGTATATAGTTAACAATATATACATTAGATATATACACGTCAACTAATCAAAATCGAATATACAGTATTAATTAAATAAAGAAAACATATTTTTCAAATTATATAGTTAGGTTGCATGCATTACATGTGCAATTGGGGCGTCCCATTGTTTTATTAAAATCTTAAAACTTCTCAAATTTTCTGCTGATTTTAGTTCGTTTGGTAGGCCATTCCAGATCTGCGGTCCTACGGACTTGAGACTCCTGGATCCAAACGTTGCTTGATTGGGCCTAACATGGGCTAAGTTATTTGGATTTCTTAACGAATAATTTGAAGAACGTAATTCGAAAAGGCTCCGCATGAATGGTAGATTCAGATGATTCAATGTTTTGAATATTTCGATGCAAATTTTTTTTTTTTTTTTTTTTTTTTTATTACATGTGCAATTGGGGCGTCCCATTGTTTTATTAAAATCTTAAAACTTCTCAAATTTTCTGCTGATTTTAGTTCGTTTGGTAGGCCATTCCAGATCTGCGGTCCTACAGACTTGAGACTCCTGGATCCAAACGTTGCTTGATTGGGCCTAACATGGGCTAAGTTATTTGGATTTCTTAACGAATAATTTGAAGAACGTAATTCGAAAAGGCTCCGCATGAATGGTAGATTCAGATGATTCAATGTTTTGAATATTTCGATGCAAAGGATTCTTTGGCGAGCAACCTGCATGGTGCATTAGTTTGATTTCAAAAGCAGATCGTCATATGAACTTGTATGATCGTTGTAGAGAAACCTTAGAGCGCGTTCTTGTAATTTTTCTATTTTCTGTAATGACTTGGAAGATGAGAGATACCACACCAAGGGGCAATAATCGAAAGTTGAATATACGAAACTCTGAACAAGGACCTTTTTCTCCTCAAAGCCAATAAACGTCTTTAATCTTTTAAGAACATTTAACTGTGTAGCAGCCTTTTTGCAAAAATTCGAAATATGTGGGTCGAAATCAAGTTTATAATCCAAAGTGACTCCTAAGAGTTTGACAGTCTCCTCAGATTTTATTACACTACTGTTAATGTTAATTTGTTCACCACTAGTATTTGCTTGGTTTTTTCTGAGCAATAAAGCATGGAATTTTTCAGGGTTGGCAATCATTTCATTTTGCTTTAGCCAGGATAAAGCAATTCCAGTTTCTTTTTCTAAAATATTAACAAGATCGGGCATGCTTTTTGAAAAATAAGTGAGTGTATTGTCGTTAGCATAATTGTAGAGAGTTGCCTGTTTTATGAAAAGAAATAAATCATTTATGTAGAAATTAAACAGCATTGGGCCAAGAACCGATCCTTGGGGTACACCAGATATCAACTCTTGAAAAGAACTGTACGTATTATTTATCCGAACGCTTTGTTTCCGTCGTTTGAGATAAGAATAGGTAAGGACAAGTGCGTCTTCTTCGAATCCATATGCATGTAATTTTGCAATTAGCAGATCATGTGGGATGCAGTCAAAGGCTTTTGAAAGATCCATTAGGATAGCACCTACAAGATAGTCGTTGTCGAGGTTAGACCTTCAATCTTCGATCAGACGTATCAAGACATGCTGGGTGCCATATGCTCGTCTATAAGCCGCAATAAAAACGGAAAGTGTGTTGTCTAAATGTTGGATCAGCTGTTGCTTCAGGACTTTTTCATATATCTTAGAAAAGGTGTTTAAAACACTAACTGGGCGGAAATTTTTTTCTATTGTGCGATTTGGCTCTCCCTTATTTAAAGGACAGACCGCCGCCTTTTTTGCATCATCCTTGATACTTTCATACTACAGAAAGTAATTGGAAACATTTTCATACCCCTGTCAAAAATCCTCCACCCTGATACCCAGGATAAAAAATGACTGCTCCCTTAGAGTTTGGAAAAGGGGTTTTTGGTGCAAGTTCAAGGTCTAGTTAGGGTATGGTTGGGTTATTAGTGCTATTATTATCCCTATTTTGTTCGGGATACTATCAGTGAAAGTCTTACCGATTTTCTCCAGAAGAACTAGACCCCAGTTTAAGCGCTTTGGAATATGCGCACTAGCATTTGAAGGGTCATTATCCTTCATTTTTCCTTTGTGAATTGGGTGCATGCCCCAAAGACGCTTCACCCATTCCATTGCTCAGCGAATCAATCAGAGCTATAGTCTTTTCCATTGTGATTTACAAAAGGGGGAGTTCGCAGTATCCCGAACAATATATTATTATCTCTATCATTATCCCTATTATCATTGACAAACGATCATTATCTTTCTGCAGATGCCCATCTGACAACACAGTATCATTCCACAGCACTGTAAGCAGCCGCCAGAGATTTAGCATCCAAGCATTCAGGTTCTTGAACAGCAGCACTGCTGTTTACTTCCACTGCCTCGTTTTTCTTTGTCACACGTCATCATCAGACTACCGATGTAGGTCTGGTTGTCAAGGCAATAACGTATACAGAGGAAAGAGGGCAGTGACGACATCTGAAGATGAACCTTCAAAATACTACCTCTTAGAGATTGAAGTGCGCAGGAGTAAGGATGGGGGTAAGTTTTTCAATGTGGGTATGAAGTGAAATTTCTAATTCTCTAGTTTGCTATAACTTTTTATTTTCATTCTTATGGTGCAGTTGGTATGTCGGTCAGCCGGTCGGTCAAACGCCTTATGATACTGGCAATTTAAATGGGAAGTTCCGTCAAAATTCAAGATCTCCTATTTACCTTTAATTTGGGGTTAGAATGATGTTCTAAAAGCGAAACAAACATTTACTTGAGATATTATGCTGTTATTCCGTCATTTTTCATCTCAAAATCTTGTCTCTTGGCCGCTGCCATTTGCGCAACAAGGAGACTGGAGCGAATGTTGTTGTTTGACGTCATCACGT
This sequence comes from Aurelia aurita complex sp. Pacific, assembly GCA_004194395.1. NCBI lineage: Eukaryota > Metazoa > Cnidaria > Scyphozoa > Semaeostomeae > Ulmaridae > Aurelia > Aurelia aurita complex sp. Pacific. Next base: position 135,357 of record REGL01000499.1, on the reverse strand, counting down.
ACAGAAAGCCATTGGAACCACACTGTATTGTATGGGTTCCAAGCCCGAAAATCGTGCAAAATTAGATACTGGCATGAGAATTGATGGAATTTGGTAGTTTGATATACAAAAGAGTTACAGTAAGAACCCGCAAAATAGAAACCTGTTTTTTCAAAACAGCCTGTTTAGTTTCTTTTTAAAAGGTCATTAATTTGGAAACAGGCTGAAAGGTTTCTTATTACATGGTTAAGAAACCTTCAGTGATTTCAAGGTCAATGTTCAAAAACAAACCCAGAGCAAACACTATCAAACGGTATGTTCTTGTTACATCTAAAATTACTCAGCAATATCATAAATACCAAGTATCAAGTATAAAGAAAGAGATGCTTTTGGATAAAATATGTAAAAAATGTTTGGCACCTGATTTTAACAAAGATCATTAGATACGAATTCATTTGCGTTCCTCCTGTAAGAAACCTTCCTAAAATCAGGCTGAAAAGTTTCTTATATGAAGGCACCATTTCCCAAAAAAGTCCGCCTGAGGTTTCTTATAAAATGGTTTCTATTTTGCCGGCTCTTACTGTATATGCAGACCACCACCCAAAAATGCCCTACGATGCTATTTTTAGACCGTGGAGTTATGTAAGTGCCAGACCTTAAGCTCAGCCTTATATTTGTTGTTACAATAGTTTTGTCACAAATTGTGGTACCAAGATGAAACTTTGTTTCCTACGGAATGTTGATACGCTGAAAAGAGGGATGTGGATTTAGGTTGCTTAATGCCCCTTGTGCTATTTCTAGACAGGGGTTCTTGGTCGCAGGCCTGTAAAAAGGATACTGTAATAACTTAATTGCAGATTGTGGTACTTACATGAAACTTTGTGGTCTGTCAGGCTTTTTACAAGAAAATTGCTCTGAATTTGAATAGAAAGTTGTGGCTGAGAAACTCTGCCAGCTCAGCAAATTATTCAGACTGGAAGTCAGCCTTAACGAGGGAAAATGTCGCTCTGAATTTCAATTGAAATGTACGGCTGAACAGTGATCTTTGTATCAGTTTCTTCAAATTCGAAAAATTTCACTTACTAGCCATCAGTCTTTAGGCTGCTAACGGACGGTAAATGACGGAGTATTTGTCTTAATTTCAGCCGAAAGAAATAATGATACTACAAAAGGGGGAGTTGCTGGAAAAGTTGGAATGGCAGTGCTTTTGGTAGTTTGTGCTTGTATCATGGTTGGTTTGGTCATTAAAGTTTTTGCTCTGGCTAAAGCTGCCTCTGCTGCCCCACAAGTTGATCAAGCAAAGAGAGCAGCGCAGTATGAGGAAATGGATGAAAATCAAAATCAACCCTCTGCTTCAGTTCCAAAGGAAATGGTTGTGATTGAGAATCCTAAGGCGATTCGTGATGATTTGAGCAAATGCCGACTCTCCTCCGCTTATAAATTAAGCCTCTGCGGAGGAGAGTGGCAAGTGCAAGCAAGCTGATATCTTTACTTGAAGAACACTGCACGGAACTCGCGCCCGACCGAGAAGACCGCGCGATACGAGTGTTTGAGATGTTTGGGTGATTGGCACCACAGGGGGGGGGGGTTCTTGGCCAAATTTTGGGTAGGGCTCTGCCGCGAGAAAATCTAAAATGCAAGGGCGGATCCAGCCCGAATTTGAAGGGGGGGCAACTTGCAAAGTGGGCGCCAAATATACGATAGAAATTGAGCGCGCCGAAGGCGCGCAAAAAAATTTTGGACGCTTTTCAAAGAAAATTCTTTGATTTACTGCTAAATAACGCCTTGATTTATGTGTTTCCCCCATATTTAAATCGAAATAGTTGAAAAATTATGCATTAGAGTCAGGAAGAGGGGCNGGGTGATTGGCACCACAGGGGGGGGGGGTTCTTGGCCAAATTTTGGGTAGGGCTCTGCCGCGAGAAAAGCTAAAATGCAAGGGCGGATCCAGCCCGAATTTGAAGGGGGGGCAACTTGCAAAGTGGGCGCCAAATATACGATAGAAATTGAGCGCGCCGAAGGCGCGCAAAAAAATTTTGGACGCTTTTCAAAGAAAATTCTTTGATTTACTGCTAAATAACGCCTTGATTTATGTGTTTCCCCCATATTTAAATCGAAATAGTTGAAAAATTATGCATTAGAGTCAGGAAGAGGGGCGCTTTTCTCGTCAAAAGAGGGGCGCCAAGCTGAGTTTTCATCGTGAAGGGGGGCAATTGCCCCCACTTGCCCCCCTAAATCCGCCACTGCTAAAATGGTACCGTAGGCTAGACTAATTTTTACGAAAATGGTACCCTTGGCTACACCAATTTGACCATTCTCTGGACCAATTTTTACGAAAATGGTACCCTTGGCTAGACCAATTTTGACCATTTCCTGGACCAATATTGTCAAATTTGTACCAAATATGATATCATGGCCGAACGTTAGACCAATATTGTCAAAAATGATACCCTTGGCTAGACCGTTGTAGGCCAAAATTGCAAAAGAGTATAGGGGTGGGGTATTATGCTTGATCTGGTGGATACGCCATACTGAGGCAAGGGTATTATGCTTGATGTGTTGGGCGTAATACCCTGCCATGGTATGGCATATCCACTACAGTAGTGCGTATAGGTTTACTAGCGTGGGGTAGAGTAAATTTTTTGGGAGTGCTTTTTAGTTCAAGATAGGCCTTGCCATTTGAACAATTCATTTCAGTTTTAATTGCATATAGCTTTTAATTGACTTTAGCCTTTTAGAGGAAATTTGCTTTTGCTGTGGCTTTAACTGTCTGTTGTGAGTAGCTTACTTAGAAAAAGTTTTGAGTCTTCACATTACTAGGGCCTGTTTGTACGAGGAAACCACTTCACCTGTCAGGCCATAAAAAAACCTAAGTGAAATACCATAAAAGTTTTTAGGAATTCTATAGACTCATTAGATAATTCCTCCTAACTTATGGAATGCATCCTGGCAAAACGGGGCTTTCAAAACAGAGTCAGCTTTTTACGTTGATGACATTAAGCATACACCAAGTTTTGACTTCATTGCATCAGACTAAGTTTGGTGTCATGTTCATTGTCATTACGTTGATGACATTTCAAATGTTATCAAAAATATGCCATGTTTTGACTGAATGTTTCAGGCCAAGTTTCATTTTCGGTCCATTGATTTATCTCCTAAAGATCTCATTTACATTTGGTAAACATCCTATTGTTTTTAAGAAACATCCATCCAAAATCCGTAAAAATCCTTCAGTTCTGAAAAGTTCTCGTACGCTTTTTCGAATAATTGAAATACTTCGAGTTGAAACTGTTCAACGTTTAGAGTAGGGGCAGAAAAACAAAACTCGACCAAAGTAGTGGAGATATTCTAATATTGTCTGGAATGCAAGTCCTGCTTTAACCCTATTAATGCCCCCACCCAAACTTTTGATCATAAACTGAGAGGAAACAGGGAAAAGAGCTGAAACATGCATGACTTTTCCTATTTTTTTAATTGGCAATTACATTTTAGACTTTCAACTGTCATAATTTAAGTCAATTCACCAGCAGATACCCATATTTGGAAAATAGGGGAAAGTAGTCACAAAAAAATCACAATAGCAATCATGATTTCTTTGTCTTAACCTTGATTGAGCTGTACTTGATACCAAATAATTTCCCTTGTAAAGTGCTGCACTCTATATTTGAGCTCTTATGGTTGCAGGTCCTCACAGGTACTTACGACAGAGAGGGGCAGGGGGACTCCATGCAATGAAGTCCCCGAATATATTTGTTTTGAATTGAATGAGATTGACGTAACCCACAGGTATTACAGTCATATTCGGGGTCCTACAATGACTGACATCAGCTAATTAGAGAACATTTTTGAATTGTTCTTATTTCATAAACCAATTCAAATTTAGCAGAAAGACAAGTTTCAGAGAAATATTCTGAAACTGTCTGAGATTAAGAACTTATCTGGAGTCACCATTGTTTCATTTGCACGTGATAATGAACTTCCACATTAATTCAAATTATATAAATTTTCTCTTCCAACTTTGCGAAAAGGGCCCGTAATTTTTTTTAACTTTACATGTCAGAGGGCCCGGGGGGTGATCGCCACTTTGCCACCCGGGCCAGACCGCGCCTGATGGTGAAGCCGATTTCAGTCAGGTAAATCTCATATTAAAGCAATGAACTCTTACAAGCCGCTCGGCCTCTCACCCCACAAACTTCAGCCACAAACGCTGAAAGCGCGATAGTTTCTGTCTTGAACTCATGGAGTTTGTTGCGTGTGGCATTTGCCGTGATTGCGCAGGACAGGATTTAGTCTTTGCAAATTGAAATGAAAGCATTTTCAAGAATGCATTGCAAGATAGAAAATAACAAAAGGACGCGTTAATTTCACAACAATACGAACAAGGAACTAACCCTCACCATGCATGAATTATTGACCGTAAGCGTTTTGAGTGGTAGAAGAATTGATGATATCTGGCCGAGAATTCAGTTGATAGCAACCGACGATACCAACATGTTGCACACAACATTGCTCCTTATGACGGTTGCATATCTTGCTGGTGTCATCAGATGTTCAAACTTTCGTGGTATATACATAACATGGGTTGTCGATACGACTGATGCTCGCTATTATCCAGCAAATTCAAGTGTTTCTACTGTAAAGGTAAGCACAGTATACTAGTACTTTCCCTATGACTATTACTTTCCCTATGTCTGTTTCCCTGCATTACCAGCAAAGATGCATTTGTTTTTCCTGTCAGTTTTGCATGCTTTAATCTTCGGTAACGGTGCTTGAAGTCCTGGACAGGAGGTGCTAAGCCTGGTGTGTTCGGCTGAATTAAGAACAACACTAACAACGAATGTATCATTAATTTAATAAATATAAAGAAATTACTTTTAAAAGCAAGGCAAGGTGTGTGCGTACTTACACTTTTCATGCAATGCTGTGTCAGCAAAAACTGTACACTTGTATCTTTGTAAAAAGTCTCTTTTGCAACAGTCAACACTCATCGTATATGTTCTAGTATCATGCTTCAAATGCTCAGATGATGGGCCAATTTGGACTGTTCTGCCGGGCTTCCATCAAATCAGGATGAAAACGGTAAAACATGTATGGCCAAGTAACACCAGGATATTGATAAGCGCGCAAGAAACGCTCTAAAATTGTCGACTTTACGGAAGACAAGTATACCAAGGCATTTTAACAATTGAATTTTTCATTTGTAAGCCAAGCCCTCTGGCCTCTCTGGGAAAGGAAAGAGGAAAAACTCCCTAGCGTCACCGCCATCTTGTCAAGATCGCAGATCGTCTGCTCGCTTTTGGATTCTTTTCTGGTGGCGTCTTTTTTAGAAGCTCACCAATAAAACCTGTGTTCTTGTTGACTTGTGTTGCTGCCATCTTGTCAGGTCTGAGCGGAAACTTACCACAAAAAGATGGCCTACTCAATGCAACCACGCAAGAGCCAGGCTACTAAAAGTAAAGCCAGCAAGAGGTTATCTTAAATTGTCAACTCTAGGAGAAGAAAACTGTATCGAAACATTGTTAAAGTAGAATTTTTCGTTTGAAAGGCAATCCCTCTCTGGGAAAGAGAAGAGGACATTCCTAGTTGTTTAGCGAACCTTCCTGTGTTGCCGCCATCTTTTCAATATAGAACGGAAACAGAAACATGCTGCAGAAAGATATAACCACACAAGACTGCTAAAAGCCAGCAAGAAATAATAAGAAATAAGTATATCGAGGCATGTTATTTACAATGAAATTTCTAGTTTGTAGCACAAGTCGTTTTGGGAAAGAGAAGGAGACTTCACTCCTTCCTAGCCGCCTAGCCGCAGTTCTTCGCGTGTTGCCGCTATCTTGTCAAGATAGTAGAGTTCTGCTTGCTTTTGGTGGTAGAATCCTCTTTAGCACTGCAGCTCACGTATCAACTATTGTCGCTTTTTGAACTTTCATTGCCTTTAAAAAAATTGAAAAGAACTTTGAATATTCATCAAGGATAAATTTCCAAATGCTGAACTTCGAAAATACAACTAAGGCAAGACTCAAGACTTGGCAAGACTTCCGTTGTTTCAAATTACGCTAGCGTCGGTTTTTTCTGTTTTCTGCTCTTTGCTTTAAATATCTCTTCTGCCTTTTAAGCCAGTTTAGTTATAACAGTTTCTTAAAAACTCAACATTGGTAAGCCATGAGAAGTTTGACTCGTCAAAATAGTTGTAATTGCACCGGGTGAAAAAGATGGTGGAACGTTTCAAGCTCTTTAGTCAGCTACCTACCTGTTCATCAGATCCTTGATCCCTTGAAACTAGCTCTGGTTGTGTACTGGTAATATGTGAAATTAGATATCAAAATTTAGTTGGTTTAAATCAGTTTTATCATTCCCTAATTCTGAGCGATTGTATAGAAGTGTTCATAATCACAGAATCCATGAAAAAGGGCCAAAATCCTTGATCAAATTTGCTAATCATTCAGCATGGTGACACTGGAAACTAACAGCTACCAGCAGAAACTCCAAAGAGAAAAGAAAGTTGAGCTAGCCCTGTATCTACGCAACTGATTTTACATGAGCAATAAGATATCAACATACCTGGGATATGGGAGCAGTTTTGGGCAGGATTAATTGTCGAGTTGAATTAAAACTTTAGACAACGACGATGAGATGTGGCTCAAATAACACTGGCATCTCTTTCATCAAAGCAACCCAAGTTTATGCTTTACGCCGACTCCTGGAATCATATAATTCTAGTTCTGGAAGTCTTGATAAACATTTCACCCGATACTGCAGTAGTCACACTACTGCTTAAACCATTTTCAATTCTCACCTTAAACTTCCCGAAGCTAAAACATATTCTTTGTCAAGCAGCCTTTCTGTCCTTTCCCGAGATGGGTGAGAGCTTTTTAAAGTCAGACACGCTTACATAAAAATTCTTCGATAGTTACTGTTCCTAGAGCAATCAGCCAACATCCAAGAATCTTGAGGGCACAGGATTTTATCAAACTCAAGCACTTTACTTAACTGCAGTTTAATCGTACCTTGCCTTGCCTTGTTGATGCAACCAGGTAACGGTAATGGTGAAGTTGCGGTTTTTAGCGGCAAGCTCTGGAATCTCAGGAGTAGAGAAGATCTAGTCGTTTCCTCGAGGCTTATTGTAATTTGGGAAATTGCCGCAATTTCGCAATTTTGCAAATTAAAACAAACCTTGGGCTTATTGTAATTTTGGCGAAATCGACTTTATTCTCAATATTGTCAGTAGATTTTATTTGATTTCAAGCGTTTTTTTTTTTTTTTTTTTTTTTTTTTTTTTTT
>REGL01000499.1:78968-97378 GCA_004194395.1 Aurelia aurita complex sp. Pacific | reverse complement strand
CACACACATTTTGAAGATCTTTTCGTGTGAACAGACGCGGGTTGAACCAGGGTTAGTTTAACCCAGGTTTGCCCCGGGTTAGTTTGTGCCGTGTGAACAGGGCTTTATATAGCCAGCCCCCTAAACGTCTCATTTTTTACCCATCCGGTACAAAAAGTAGACTAATTGCCGGAGCTGTTTGATCTCATGCTTTGATCTCATGTTTTCTAAAAGACTAAGAAATGCAGCTGGTATTAAGCAGATTTTGAGTACTCAAAGTTTCTTTACGAGTTTCTTGGGGGTGTGCTTTACCTTCGGTGTTCGATCCGCAAATGATGCCTCGAAGCTAGTATGGGTATTAATAATTCAGGGCTTAACTGCAATTACATACATCTGTCGTGCTCACACTAGAAAACACAAAACAAACTATTTGGAAAGAAAGAGTGCCCCCTTTCGCTGGATTTTTGCTTTTTCATTCTATTGCTTTACTTCATCATGATAATACTCTCATTATAACACAGATGCAGAACTGACAAGACTGTTCAATTCCACAACGCAGTCAGCAATCGCCAAAGATTCAGCATACAAGCATTCCAGTTTCTTTCCAACAGTACAGCTGTCTACATTCATTGCCTCATCTTCCTGTGTCTCCGAAGTTCTTCGGACTATCGATGTACTTCTGGCTGTCCTGGTAATAATATCTACAGAGGTAGGAGGGATGTTAGTGGTGATGAAAAGGCCCTTGAAATCAAGTACTACTTGCTCGAGAGAGAAGTTCGCCTGGCACAAGTCAAACGTAAGTGTGCGATCATGAACAATGATCAGATTTATTACATGAGTCCTTGCTCTCACTCCGTTCCCTCCCCCTACAATACTACCACAATACCTATTACATACAGTTCAATTCAATGGACAAAGCTGAGACGCATGTCATCAGTCTAGACAATAATGTGCCTTAGTTTAGATCATGCAAAAAATAGAAAATTAGACCTTAGCTTTCAATGGCTTTAATCATTATGTATCCATTTAACATGGTACCATCTTGATATTATACACATTATGTCTTGATATAAAAAACTTTATGGATGACGGTGTTATCGATGAAAGCGTCACCATGCATGATATCAGATAACTTGATGCATGTACGATATCCCACTTTTGAAAATTCATAGCGCCAAGAGTACTTGATGGATTGGAAAACGAGTTGAACTTTGCTTGATAGCCGAGAGACTGAAGTATTACTTGATTTGTTATGCATTTCTATGAGCACTGTGAATATATCGGGTGAATAAAAAAAAAGTCCTGCTTTTGAAAGGCTACTGCCACCTGAGTATATAAGGAATGATATTTAGTAATATCTGATTGAATTATAAAGGTGTTCAATTATTTCTAGAATTTTTCCTTGCTGAAATCGGTCACTCCGTTCAGATTCTACAAAGGATTTTCTAAAAACAGCCCCTTCGAGAAGCCTTAAAAAACGTAATATGTTTCTGCATTATGTTTACCTTACAGCAATGATTTCAGCGCGCTCTTGGGGGGGAATAAAAAAGTCTTCCCCTTGTATGAATAACTTATTCAGGGGGATTTCATTTTCCCAATAGGACAAAAGACATGAATGCATCAAAGTGCCATTCATTGCTAGGAAACAAGACACAGGGAAATGTTGCTCATCGTTTCCAGTCGTTTTTGCAGGTTTTCGAAAGGGGTTTTCTGCACCTAATTGGACAAGACGTTTTCAATGATATTGCTTTGACATTCAGGGAGCAGAATTTTTCCAAACACCGGGCCTTTTTATTGACTCACCCGGTACGTGAATATGACTTTACGAAAATTTCATCGTTGTGAAAATCTTGAAAAAAGGCCTAACCACCGGATCATTTCATAAAGGAACTCCTCCCACAGAACAATCAAGGACGTACAATTTTCATTCATAAGAGATATCATCGGCACATTATTGACATTTGGCTTGCAAAATTCCAATATTTTTTTGAAAGCCTATTTCTTACAACTCCTGCGAGAGATGAAATGTCCTTGCGCAGTGTTCTTTGTGAGGAGACTCCCGTTGATTTNTCAGGAATACTTTTCCCTTGTTTCCATCAGGCAATCCTCTAACGATTTAGTCTTGTCACATGTAAAAAGAAGGTAATGTGTGATGCACTACGTTCAAGAATATTGATGGTTCTTCTTTATCTGACAGCAAGCAATGACAAACAAAATACAAAAACAGAGGGTAGCAAGGCCGGTGTTATTGGCGCAAGTGTTGGTTGCTTCGCTTTGATGTGTGTCATCATTGGCCTCGTCATCAAGATGAGAATGCAAAACAAACGAGCACAAGTTGGTGCAGGAGGACCCACTAGAGGAGAGATGTATGTTGACATGACTGAAAAGCAAACGAAGAATGACTGTGAAAAGACGGCCAACGAGAAAGAAGAAAATCCTACCTACCTGCAGAATATTGGAGTGATGAACAAAGGAATGGAGCAGGAGGTCTATAAAGTATCACATGCATAAACACTCGACTGCGAAGGGCAAATCTTTTCATAAATGTTGTACACTTTGACAAGAAATCTAAAAAAAATCTTCAGAGGTTCCCAAGAATCTCGAACAATTTTAAGAATTCAAAACTTTCAAGACCTTAGAAATCCCAGAGAAAATCCAAACATTTGTTGAAAATCTAAAAATAGTTCCAGCTATCTCACCGAATAAATGGTAACAATTCTCAGGTAATCTTTCAAAGATCCTTTGAAAATCTTAAAAATCGGATCTTGCAAAATCTCAAAAATCTTCGAAAATCTCAATCTCCAAAATATAAAATCTCAGAAATATAAAAGTCTTTAAAGGTCTAAAGAAAACTTTGAACATCTTAGAGAAAATCTCATCTTTAAAAAGTCTGAGAGATTTGGATATCCCAAAATCTCGTATGCTAATTTTGGAGTGATTTGCCCTTGATTGACTGCACATTGTATCGGTTTCTGTTATAGAAATGCCGGTTTTCTTGAGCTATTTCTAGTACAAATTCACAGGCTCATTCTTGTGGCATTTGAACAGATTTTAGTCAGGAATGTACCGTACAAGCTTAAAGAATATACCAGGTGTCCCAAAAATGTACTCCCGTTTGAAAAATCATCAAAAAATTTGATTACAAGACCGATCTTCGATTTTCTTTCTTTCTGCAAGTAGATCAGGGACCAAATCATTTTCCCAGACATGGCTAATCTAGTAATTGGTTTAGAAATTAGCAAACATAGCTCTTTTTAAGTCTACCTGGATTTGAACCATACTGTAAAATAGCACTGATGATTTCCAGATCAATTTCTTTGTGCATGTAAAGCTTCTAGTTTGATCATAAACGACAGCAAGGAATGCGCACTTTCATTGGAGACTTCAATGATGATAAAAAGTCTGAGAATTTTGACTCTTAGGCAGATTGAATATTTTGCTTAAAAACTATAGCCAAGATATAGTTTTTCAACTTATAATTTTCCTACCTTGTTGTATCAGAAGCAAACATTTTAACATCCTTCGATATTTTTTGGCCATTGACAAACCAAGTCAAAAAGATAATGTTATAAAAGTTTGATAATCATTTTTTGTGTGTGATTTTTTAAACGGGAGTATTTTTAGGACACACAGTACCTTTGTTTGCAAATGTTTACCTGCACAACTTTTATTAACAGTTTATTCTCTAAAAATGTCATAAATCTACCAATTGAGTTAAAAAATATGTCCATTGTGTGCAAAATCATACTGGAAAAGCAAGGCGACCAATTTATCAAATTTTAATTCCAGCAGGCATCTTACTGAGGCCGAAGCTTGATCTCAATTTTTAGATTCTTCGTAGTTGGTCAATTTGCCAACAACAAAAAACGACCCAAACGGACTGTTAATCATGATGTAAAATTTGAATTTTTTATGGTCAGCATGGAGGAGAGAGCATAATCACATTTCAACAGTTTCCTAGCTACACTACAAAGCACAATTTTACCATCACAATGGTTGAAAAGTGGATTTAATTGAGCCACTCACGTAAAGCTTTAGCCAAAACCCATGGAAGCTTTTTTCAGGAATTCTGCGTTGTACATGATCAATGGATTCACAAAATCAAGAACATACGTAGGGTTCAAACCTTTAAGATGGTAGGTGTAAAGTTTTATTATATTTTTCTCTGAATTAAATTGCTTGGAAGGAGCATAGGGTTTGCTGTAAATCTGCCGGGGAAATGTTTAATATTTTGATTAGTTTTCAAATGGCGGCATTCATTATATTTGAGGCTGTGACNTCTTAAATCCAGCAGGCATCTTACAGAAGCCGAGGTTCAATTTTTAGATTTGTCGTTGTTCAGGACCGTCAAGAGGGGGGGTAGCCAGGGTAGTTACCAGGGGGCCCGGGGCCTTTGGGGGCCCGCAAGAAATAAGGTATGTATCTTTTCTTTGTTGCAGTTTTCTTTCGGGAACGATTTCAGGCCCGTTAGCCCACTGAGATTCTAAATAAAATCTAAAAGCAGCATTTTAACAGTGTACAGGAGGGTGTGACCCAAGGATAAAAGGGCGTGGTCCAAAAAATTTTCCGGCGCCTTCGGCGCCGGGGGCCCCCTTCCCGCCCTAGCCCTGGGGCCCGGCCCATCTCTCAACGGCCCTGTCGTTGTTAGCCAATTTGCCAACAACAAAAAACAGCCCCAAAATGGACTGTTCACCATGATGTAACATTTGAATTTTTGATGCTCAGCATGGAGGAGAGAGCATAATCACATTTCAAAAGTTCCCTAGCTACACCACAAAGCAGTTGGTTTAATTGAGCCACTCACGTAAAGTTTTAGCCAAAAACCCATGGAAGCTTTTTTCTGGAACTCTGCATTGTAACACGATCAATGAATTCACAAAATCAAGAACATACACAGGGTTCAAACGTTTAAAAGATGGTAGGTGTAAGGTTCTATTATATTTTTCTCTGAATTAAATTGCTTGGAAGGAAGTTAGGGTACTTTGCTGTAAATCTGCAAATGTTTGATATTTTGATTAGTTTTCAAATGGCGGCATTCATTATATTTGAGGCTGTGACATCATCAAATTTCTAAATTTTAAACCAGAAGAGCTTCAGATTTCTGTTTGCCACCATATTGTACACCTCCATAAACTATGGTTTTTTAAGTTTGTATCATTTTTCCTTTATTCATCTAGGATTTACGATGATTTTAATTTTTCAAAATTTTCCATGAATTCTTTCAAAAGTATTTAAAACGGTGCCACTTTGAAAAAAATCAATTTATCAAAAAATGTCCACGACACATTTACAGCAAAGTACCCTGATTTCCTTTCAAGCAATTCAATTCAAAGAAAAATGTGATACAATTCCACACCTACCTTTTTAAAGATTTGAAACATTTGAGCCCTCTGCTGCTGAAATCAAATCAAACACTCATCCAGACAACGGAGTTGTAATTTTTGGAACTGGTGTTATAGTCTTTGTGATGTGACTTTTCAAATAGCGGATTCAATTTTCTGACTCCCCGTTAGGTGCATGGTTTCACTCGGTTCGTTCATATTTTAATTGCAGGTAATTCAGAAGGTCCCTCCCTGTAGAATGTGACAAGCTCTCATCCATGAGAAAATAACAAGATTGTGTCAAACTTAATTTTTTGCAAATTTATTAAAGGGAATGTAAGCATATAAAAGTGGCTCAAGCCACTTGCGGTCACAGTCTAGCCAATCATTTATCAGTATTTCCTGTTGACTTCGATAGGTTGCCCAAATATGGTGCGGCACGTGTTACAGTCTTTTGTCTTTTGCACGGCTATTTTCATCAAATGCTTATATATGCTTGGATTCCCTTTAAGTTGATTGTTTATGTTTTGGGGCACGTCGCAGATGCTGCATTAGTTTGTCGTTATTCATTATTTACAATACCTCAGAGGCTGGGATATAAATTTAGCCTCGTGCTTTTGGAAACTTGCTATTCTGACGACGAAGCACAGTATTGCTTCGAAACGCCAATAACAATTATAAAGTATGGCCTAGTCTTTTAATCGTTAACAATTTGGATTTGTCAACATGGATTTGTCTTTATAAACAACTTGGATTTGTCTTCGAAATATTGTCTTAAACAACTTGGATTTGTCAACGTGAATTTGTCTTAATAAACAACTTGGATTTGTCTTCGAAACAACTTGGATTTGTCTTCGCAATGAAATCTCAATAATGAAAATGATTATCGTCGCAATTTTTGTCCTTCATTTTCACATTTATCAATTTAATCTATTTTGAGTCTACAATAACTGGAGATAGAGGTTCGAAAATATAATCTAAATGTTGTACATTTTGTGTCACTGGGCCAGCAAATTACTGAGTGGCCTAATAAAAGGTGAAATTTCTAAAAATAACTAACTTGACTTATTACCGATCATGAAGTTTTCTTTTCGCTTCTGCGTCAAGGACCCAATAAATTTAACAGATAATCGTTAGTACTTCTCTCAAGAGAAAATACTAGACTGATTACTTTGTTGTAGTTATCACTATTGATAGACTGATAGACGCTTACAACAAGTATAGGAGCAAAAAATGTAGAATCCAGTTGAGCAAACGATTCAATTCATTTCAAGAATGTAAACAGGGTTGTTGTTATTGTAGTGTCTGTCACAATATGTTTTGTACCTAGGCATCTAGACTGCGTTGGAAATTGCTTTGGAATGTTCCGAACCTGTAGTTAGTACTTCATTCTTTCATGTTAAGTTTCTTTCAGTTATAGCGTTTGTTCTTCTCAATGCACCATCAGTTTATATACCTTATGCCGTAGTTTGTTATAATACCGTACGTACTTTATCTCGATCGACACTGGATGTGTACTGCGTTATTGCGAGCTCGATACGCATTACACTACTTTGAAACTGCACCTTAGTTGTATCATTTGTAAAATTATTTTAAATTTTCTGATGTGATCTGGATAAGAATCTGAGGAGTTAGGGCCCGACTGGATTGATCAGCTAACTTTCGGCTCTTAAATAGCAGCCAGTTAAATGACAGCCGATAAAACCAATTATACTGAAACTTGGATGATAAGATATTTTGCTGACTTTATGCCAAAAAGATGAAGTGCCGAATGTCTCGATTAAATGTACATAGATCTTTTAGCTAATATTCGGTGGTCCCTCCCGAGCTTCCAAATGTCGCTTCCAAAGTAACTGATTTCTAAAAGTGCAATATTCAAATACCAAAACTGCAGATAAAAGATAACCGTGCAATTTGGACAGTCCCTTACATTGAATGAGCAATTCTGGCAAATCAAGTCGATTTGATGTCTCAAAATGTTTATTAGCTTCTCGGACCTCCTACCTCACAATGTTTGCAAACTGATACTAAGAAATATGCATAACGCATCAATTGAGGTACTTTTTCTTAGATCAATTTTAGATTGTTTCAATGTTAGCAGTTTCAGTATTCAAAGATACCAGAAGTGAGATTAGCTACGCTTGTTATCTAAATGCAACCGTTTTGATAACAGTTAGGTGTTTTTGCAGAAATACTTATGTGAAGCTTGCCAGTTATTTTGCTTTGAATTAGCATACTCTTCTTGCATTTTACCAAGGATAGGAGATTACAGCACTGTCTTCAACATGACATTTACATTTATTACCAATGTGGTACAGAGAATGCAATCACACTTAAAGAATTTGAATATATTTTGAGCAATGCAATATTATATACTATGAATCATACAGATGACCTTTCTTCGTCACTTCTCTCCTTCAATAAATAACGGGGATATAATTGGTGGGAGACAACCTGCAGGGGGCACTCTTTCAGAGGGGTATTGTTGACCCTCAAGGGGGTGCAGACGAATCTAAAATGAAGTCGAACTTTTCTATCAATTCAAATACTATATATATATTCCGCTTAGGCCGTATTTTCCGCTTCAGCCAAATTTGATTTCCAGACAGTCTGAAATTGCAGCTTGCTTGCAAAGGATCCTGGGTGATAATTGCTCTTTAAGTTGTATAAAAAGAAGTTTTCTCCAAAGGATAATCATGCGATCTGAAGTGGGTGTAAATAATCTTGGCTGAATTTGTCTTTTGATAACGTCAACGTACGCCCAGTTCCTTTTCGTAGAATTATGAAGCACCTCATCAATGAACGTTCGTTCTTTCACGGGTACTTTCAAGTGCCCGAGGACTTTGGCTATCTTTAGTTCACGGTGCCGACAGCTCGAATAGAAATGCAAGCCAAAAATTGTTTTCGTTGTGCTATTATGATGACAATGGACGTCATTCACACGCCGAAAATCTTTTGTTTGCCTCACGTTATAAAAAGACTATAATGTCTGTAACTGATTTGACGAAAAATTGTTTTTGTTGTGCTATTTTGATGACAATGGACGTCATTCACACGCCGAAAATCTTTTGTTTACCTCACGTTATAAAAAGACTGTAATGTCTGTAACTGATCTGACGTAACTTGTATTGCTGACATAAACGCCACACCCCGTTGTAACGGAAGAGTTGGTGCAAAATGATCGAAAATGTAAACAGATAACTCATAATCTATGGTTCAGCCTCAGACTGATTACAAGTTCGTAGTCATCGCTCTATTAATAGACTGATGGACGCTCAAACCAGTTTGAACAAAGCATTTTGTTGTTCTCGTCGTTGTTTCCGTTGTTGTTGTTGCTATAACTGAGACTATCTCGTGAGGCTAGTTCAACCTCTTGTGTAATTTGTGCTACATATCACAAACTAAGAAATACCAGGGCCGTAGGAAGTTTCTTCTGACTGGGGGGGGCAACTGTTCTTAAAAAAATAGAGAACACCACAATACATCTAATTAATGCTTGTGACGTAGCACTGCCCCCACCCTTCCTACGGGCGTGAGAAGTACCAACAAAGTAAAACTATGATACAGCAATGCTACCAGGAAATCCAAAAGAATAACTGTTTTCAAAAATCACCAAAATTTGATTATGTGTAACGATTTCGGATTCTTGCGCAATAGTCCGATGCATCCCAATATTCATGGCTTGGCACGCATTTGCACGTTACAACTGTTTCCCAGGGGGGGGGGGGTACTCTGGAATATTCAGGATAGGAATGCTCAGGTTACTTTTTTGGGTCTAAAATTTAGGCAAGGATTATTTTTTTAGGTCAAAGATTTGTACAGTTATTTTTTGGGTTCAAGAAATTCTGGCTTACTTTTTTGGGTCTCAAATATGAGAAAAAGTACAAAAATTGGGAAAAATATAATTTACAAACAAAATTAGAGTCAAGTAACAGTACTAAAATTAAAAAACATAAATATCCAAACACACTATAAGAAAACTAATCAGTTAGGGTACTTTTATGCAGATTGAAGATATTGACTTCATAAGTTTTGGGAATGTAAGGTCGGAAAAAGTAATGTTTTGGGTCTATTTTCATGCTAGAAATTACTTTTTTGTGTTGATGCGTTGTAACCCAGCCTGAACACCCCTATCCTAAATATACCTGAGTACCCCCCCCCCCCCTGGGAAATGATTACTGCTCTTTAATTTCGTTTCTGTGCATTTGTGTAAAGGACCAAATAGACAGATGGTCGTTATTTCAATCTCTTAGGGGAACAGATGACAAAATTGGGTTATGAAAAACACGTCTTGAGCAATAATATATTAGAAAATATCACACTTAGCCAAAAACCTATTTTTGGCGGTTTGATGAAGCTTCAATTTTTACATGATAATAGAGCTTTTTCAAGGATGTGTAAGCAAACAATTTGAGAGCATAGGGCTCAAATCTTTCAAATCTTTAAAGGTCGGTGTAAAATTTTATGGCATTTTCTTCGAATTGGATGGCTTGAAAGGAACTTTTGTTACTTTGCTGTAAATCTGCCGTGGACATCTTTTGATATCTTGATTTTTTTCAAAATGGCAGCAATTTAACTATTTTTGAAAAAATCAATGGACAATTTTGAAAACATTTAAATCATCGTAAATTTTTTTTTTTTTTTTTTTTTTTTTTTAAACCAAATGAGTGACAGTCTTTTGCTTGATACCATATTGTAGGTATTCATAAACTCTGGTTTTCTTCAAAAATAATTTCATGTTGCGTCAAACAGTTTAGAAATGACGATGGTTTTAAGTTTTTTTTCAAAAGTTTTCTTGAATTCTTGAAAAAGAAGAAAAACACTCTAATGGTGAAAACATTGAAGATTTCAGAAAAGTCCAACGGTAGAATTATAGAGAAATAGCTAAAGTTTCTTTGAAATCATTCAGTTCAAAGAAATAGGTTACTGTATTTTACACCTACGGTGGCCCATAAGTGCACACCAAATTCAAATTGCTCACACCAAATTCAAATCACTCACACCAAATTCAAATCACTCGCACCAAATTCAAATCACTCACACCAAATTCAAATTGCTCACAACAAATTCAAATTGCTCACATCAAATTCAAATCCCTCACACCAAATTCAAATTCGCCACACCAAATTCAAATTCGCCACACCAAATTCAAATCACTCACACCAAATTCAAATTGCTCACACCAAATTCAAATTCGCCACACCAAATTCAAATTGCTCACACCAAATTCAAATTCGCCACACCAAATTCAAATTCGCCACACCAAATTCAAATCACTCACACCAAAGCTGGAAAAAATTTACGGAACTTTTACGAACGAAACAAAAGTATAAACCGATAAGCAACACCCAGCGAATTAGCTATGCAAAGGAACAGAAACATGGCTGACGAAGAGGGCGAAGAAAGGTGGCCTGTCGCATTGAAATGTGAAACATGTAGAGGCAGTGTACATCCAGAGGATAACTTTTGTTCCTCGTGTGGAGTTACAATGAACATGGAGGCCATAGCTATTAGAAAATACTTCTGTGAAGGGTATGAATATAAAGTTATTCTCGCATTTTTGGCAAAATACCACCATATTGAAATGAGTTTGCGCACTCTGCAGAACAGATTAAAGTCGCTGGGATTAGGTAGAAGGTGTCAGCAATTCGACGAGCAGGAAGTTAGGACAAGAGTGAGACAAGAGCTAGATGGTGCTGGGAGTCTACAGGGATATAGAAGTATGTGGCATACGTTGAGGAGAGAGGGCATCCAGGCTTCAAGGGACCGCGTTTCTACTATCTTGAAAGAAGAAGATCCTGACGGTTGTAGGGAGAGAAAAAAACGCCGATTAAAGAGAAGAATGTACGTAAACCCAGGTCCTAATCACGTGTGGCATATTGACAGATACGATAAATTGAAGCCATATGGCTTTGCGATTCATGGATGTATTGACGGCTTTAGTCGCAAAATACTTTGGTTATTCGTTGATCGTTCCAATAATGACCCTGGTATCGTTGGAAAGGCGTATTTAGATGCTGTTAAGCGATTTGGAGGCTGTCCTCTCAAAGTGCGAAGTGATCTCGGAACAGAGAATGGAATAGTAGCTGGTGCACAAGCCTTCTTTAGGAATGATCTCGCTTCCCATGCTTATGGATCTTCTCCACATAACCAACGAATAGAAGGTTGGTGGTCGTTTCTTAGGCGGAATAACTCGTCCTGGTGGATAAACATGTTCAAAGATGCAATGGAGAGAGAGATTTTCACCCCTGGCAACGATGTACAAATGGAGTGCCTCTGGTTTTGCTTCTCAGCAGTTATCCAGAAAAATCTCAACAGAGTAAAAAGTCACTGGAATTCACACTACATCCGTAGATCCAGGCACGAAACCATCGCTGGAAGGCCTAATGAGTTGTATTTCCTACCAGAGTTGCATGATGGCCAAAATTTCATACAAGAAGTTTCTGATCAGAATGTTGAGATGCTGTTTGAGAATGTCCATGTGCAACCAAGAGAAAGCGACTATCAAGAATATTTCACGTATGCAGTTGATGAAACTGGCCTGACTTTACCTAAAAACTGGCGAGAAGCTTTCGATTTGTATCAAACGCTGATACGCTTAGCCGAGGGGCAAATCACTGCTTAAAATCATGTAAACTCTCGAAAATAATCACATTTTAATCACAATTTAATCACAATTTAATCACACAAAAATCAAATTAATCACAAAGTAATCACTGGTGATTATGAATCTCGTACTTCATTTTCAGGAGTGATTTGACCCTTGCATGTAGCTCAGATTCCATGTGGTTGCAAAATCCGGGACTTAACCAGAGTTTGGTAAGGGGTGTGCTGCCCAAGCTTCCAAAACGCACCAGTTGGTCAGCCGTAGCAACTGTTTGAAATGTATGCACTACCTCACACCAATTTTGCCATAAATGTTTTTATGTAAGAAACTGGTATATAAGAAGTTAATACTACGATTTTATGAGACTCTGCTACTACGTTCAGGAACAATTAAGAAACTCTAGATGACTCTGGTCGCACCCTTCACTCGCATCGTAAAGCGTTGTTAAAAACGATCCTGTTAATTAAAGACAGAATAATTCTCATTTGATACCAAGAGAACAGTTAATTAGCACCTAACCACCTAACCAGCCCCAAAAATAAGAAATCAATTTGGAAACTTTTACTACCTAAGCAATGGATTTTGAAGCAATGAATGCGAAAGTAAGAAAGTTTTTGTACCAAGTGCTGATCCAAGTTTAAAAAAAAATGTGTAATGGCTGACTGATAGTGAAATTCAATGCATACAACTATGAACAAATATCCAAAGACAAACACGAAAAAGAAAGTATTCTTTCATACGTTCTCCAACAAAAAAGCAGCATTATGATAAGTAATAAGGCAACATAATCATCGTAACATAACAAGCATATGCCAAATCTGTAGAAAAGACGGCACAAAAAGTTGCTGCATCATCCTAAATCAATCGAGGAAAACGGAACAATGTTCACGAAGTCGATAGTCAAAGACATGTTAAGCTTTTTCTAGTTTGTGATTTAGCGATTCGATGATGTCACAAAATCACAGCGAAGTACATGATTTTCCTTTAGTAATTCAATTCTTTTAATCCAGAAATTCCTTGAAAACCAATAAATCAAATTGAAGATGCATTAACAAATTGTTCAATCTTTTTGAAGGTCTGACATCTTTGCTAACATAACATCATCAGCCAAAAAAAATCTTTACAATGTATGCTTAAATGAAAACTTGTATATACCAGAAAAACATAAAGAAACCGACTCTTGTAGAGATACTGTCGTTGGCACAAACAGATTAGGTTTGAATGAATTAATGCTCCGTGGCCTCAAGTACTTCTAAATGTTTTATAGATCAATGTCCTTTTGGCAATATTCAGAAATTTTAACTCAGAAAAAGATTTTCTCCAATGGGAATGCTATCGAATCCTTTGCTTCAAATAATTCAAAGATTTACAGGTATTTTATGTGATTTCAACTGCCACATTTTTACTTTCCGATGTGAAACCCGATTTTACATGACCTGTGTAATTTTTGAATTATTTACAAAAGACTTGGCCACCAATAAGAAACTGCCCCGTTGATTCTGAAACAATTATTGTCTACCTGTAAATATAAATGACCTTATAAAATTGAACGAAATACTGTGATTAAAGTAAAATTGTTATTAATTCCAAATTGATAATCTACACTTTAAGGACCTTTCAGTTGATATCTATGCCAACAATTCCACAAGGAGCATAAAACTATCTATGAGTCTTTGTCTTATAGGGAAACCTGCCAAGATAGTTTCTGGGAGCATTTACTTTCAAGCCTACTTTTTACTATAAATTGTTTGTGAATTAGATTGTGAAAAATGTGTGATCTGATTTACCCATTATTCTGGTACAAGCATGATTCATTGAGCTTCTGGGAACAATTTTTTAACCCTAATCCATATGGGCTTTTTTCGAGCTACCATTTATGAGGGGGGGTGCTTTCCACCCCCCCTCTGAAAACTGCCTTAGACGCATCCGAATCCAATACAAATTGGCACAGTTATAGAACAGGTAATTTGCAGCTTGTAGCGTAATTTGGGTGTGGCTGCCACGCCTTATGATGTCACAGTGACGTCACAAAGCTGAAAATCTGTGAAAATCAGGCTTCCAAGTTTAATTCAAGTTTAATGAAGATTTTGCAAGAACTTTATGCAGTTTTTGNTCTCCCTTGGGAATGATATCGAATCCTTTGCTTCAAATAATTCAAAGATTTACAGGTATTTTATGTGATTTCAACTGCCACATTTTTACTTTCCGATGTGAAACCCGATTTTACATGACCTGTGTAATTTTTGAATTATTTACAAAAGACTTGGCCACCAATAAGAAACTGCCCCGTTGATTCTGAAACAATTATTGTCTACCTGTAAATATAAATGACCTTATAAAATTGAACGAAATACTGTGATTAAAGTAAAATTGTTATTAATTCCAAATTGATAATCTACACTTTAAGGACCTTTCAGTTGATATCTATGCCAACAATTCCACAAGGAGCATAAAACTATCTATGAGTCTTTGTCTTATAGGGAAACCTGCCAAGATAGTTTCTGGGAGCATTTACTTTCAAGCCTACTTTTTACTATAAATTGTTTGTGAATTAGATTGTGAAAAATGTGTGATCTGATTTACCCATTATTCTGGTACAAGCATGATTCATTGAGCTTCCGGGAACAATTTTTTAAGGAACAGGTGTCACAACTTTAAAAGTCACCAGTCACATTTGATATATAACATTAAGCTCAAAATCTAAACATAGTTGATCTGAGATACTGATATTGAAAAAACTAACCAAGTCTTTTCTTTTGCGTGAAGGCCACGTTAAAAAGGTTGGCAATCAAATTTTGACAATTATGTCAGTCCACATGCACCACAAACACCAAGATCTTTCAGGGCATACTGTGCCTTGGGCTACCTTATGCAGACGCAAAAGCATTACCTTTGCAAAACGCAATCAAAAAGTTTTTCTCAAAGCTTTCCTTGTCGAGCATGTGTGCAACTGGGATCACAATTTCCTTGCTACATGCTTTCACCAATGGGAAACAAATTCTGTGCTGAGGATTCCTCTCCATGCAATCATGGTCAAATCTGACTGTGACATGCAATGATTCTCCATTCAATGGTTTGTGCTGTTGGCCAGTTAACCATCCAAGAATACCAGCAGGGGTCACTTTGGCATTGTGGAATGTTTCCTCCTCTTCACCCAAAGTAGTGCTGTGGTCTTCATCTTTGTAAGCAAGGGCCTCTGAATATCCAGAGATGGGATTATCTTCAAAATTTAAAATACAGTCTTGCAAGTGGTCAAGGATAATCTCTTCTTTGTGCACCTTTTCTGAATCCTGGCTTGAGAAGACTGGAGTTAAGACTGAAGCTAAATACATAGCATCAACCTGACCATCACCACCTTGCAAGACAAACAATTCCTTTAAAAGCTTAGGATGATTTTGCACAGCATCATAAATGCCAAAGAGAGATAAACCACGGCAGAACTCTTTCAAATAGAGTGATCGTCGATTGATCACACTGACTTTAACTGTTGCGATTATTTCATCTTTCTTTTTATCTTCAATAACACCAGTATACCCATGGTCAAGAATGAGATCTTCATGTTGCTTGACATTCTCTTCCACACTTGAGAGCATTCTTTTATCAAATTCTGTCAAAAAATCATCAATTCCAGCTTCAGTAATATCTCCTGACAACATTAAGGCATAAGCATTTTCACTAAGAAAAACTGGAGCAGGGCCACCTTGTGCCAGCGATACCGCAACCATTTCGCCACATGTCTGGAAGAAGCCATTGGCAACGTTCAACATTGAGTCAATGGGAACTCCATTAGGAAACATGTTGCTTCCTATTTGCGGGATAGTAGCTGTCAGTAACTCCTTAGCAAGTGCACCTGTATCGATGCCACTTTCTCCTAAGAACTTTGCTCGCAACAATTTTGCGGGTGATACCTTAGCTGCTTCTCTCTTCCATAGAGACAGCACTCTAGACAAAGGGGAACTTCTGCGGATTACAAGAAAGAAATGTCCAGAATTTATCATAACTTTGCTTTCAAAGCCTTTGATAAGCTTTTGAAGTGTTTCATTTGCTTCTGGTGGAGTCACACTATTCTCAATGTTGACTCCTGCATTCATGTCATGGATTCCTTGGTCTGCAGTTGCGATACCATTTGCCGTTGTGCTGGTGCTTGCTATATTGTTCAACCACATATCTTCGTAATCAGTGATATCAAT
Organism: Aurelia aurita complex sp. Pacific; assembly: GCA_004194395.1. NCBI lineage: Eukaryota > Metazoa > Cnidaria > Scyphozoa > Semaeostomeae > Ulmaridae > Aurelia > Aurelia aurita complex sp. Pacific. Next base: position 81,281 of record REGL01000499.1, on the reverse strand, counting down.
TGGATTTATGGGCTGCACAAAGTTGCCTGGAATGCTTGCTAACACTTCCTGCTGTTGGTCATCTTGTTGAAAGTAGTTCTCAAACTTAGTTTTCTTTGGATCTAGGTCTGATGAATCATCACTACTGCCATGCTCAGTGCGCTTAGATTCATCATAATCTCTTCTTTTACAAAGAAACAATGTTATCTTGTTGTAATCTCTACCAAGTTCTTCTTTATACCTCTTTAGGGTAAAGAATTCAGCCTTTCCACCTGGCAAGAATTGTGCTTCTTCGCAATTGGAAAACAAAAGAATATACTCTTCTGTGCTCTCAAAAGAATCACTGTGAAATGCACTCCATTTTGCAATTGCCCTTTCCTTAATGATGTAGTAGGGTGCTGTGTTTGACACTGTCAGCATCAATTTCTTTCCTCTTTTCACTTTCAGTTTCATTGCCATTTCATTCCATTCCATTAGACCAATGTTTATCTGGACATCCTTCCCATCTTTGTCTGATTTCTTAGTTACGACAAGAGCCTTCCATTGTTTTCCTTTGGCCTTCTTGTATTCTGAGAACGATTTGACCACTGGTGATATATGTTTAACCAAAGAGGCTTGACCACTTGAAATTTCAATTTCTGTAGAAGAGAAAACTCTATATCTTTATGCATGAACATACAGTACCTCAGATACAAAAAAGCATACTTAGTTTTCAGACAAGGGCCTTGCCAGGAAATTGGCCATGTCCACTTTATTTATCCACTCTTGTAGCATTTTTGGAGGCAGTCTTTGTTGTGCAGATTGGGGGGGGGTCATTCTGCAAAACGAAAACCAGATACTTTTGATATTCAATGCTTTGGATTACGTTTATTCATGAAATAATTTGCCAGAGAAAGAACTATTTGCATTAGATGTTGAAAACCTGCTCTTTACTACTAATGGTTTTTTTGTGTCTTCATCTTTGTTTTGCCATCTTTGTTCTTCAGTCTTTATTTTACAGTATAAACACATGTTTAAACGTGTTGATATTGTCTGTGGATTTTAAGTCTGATGCTAGGCTATTCCATATTTTTGGTTCCAGGTAAGATAGACAGTTTTAGCCTTTGATACTTTCATGAAAATGGATGTCTAATTTAAACTTAGACCTTCGTATTATTCAACTGTAGTCGACTGTGTGGAATATTTCATCAGCAAAAGCTGGAGCAGTTCCTTTAAAAAATGTTTACACAGATATTTTGATTTATTGTGTGCTTTGTGGGAAGCCAGTAGCCTATAGCTTTGAATTCTGTAGCCCCAATGTACTTTGTGGAGGCGAATGCAACGGTTCAGTGCCGATTGGATTTTTGGACAGCCTCTTCTTTCTCTCCTACCATGAGGTACATGCATAATCAAAGAGAGGTTGAATAAGAGTAACTGTGCCTATATTTTTCACTGCATGCCATTCAGACCCAGAATCAGATCTCCCTGCTGATTCCCTCAAATCTGATTCTGGGCACAGAGGTATTCAACGTCAAAAAATTGACTAAAGTAAAGCTGGAACTTTATTTCCGGTGGTAGCCCTGCTGTTTCCTCAAATCTGTTTCTGACCTTTGGACCCCCAGAATCAGATAGGAGACCAATTTTAGTTGTTTTGTTGTTTAGATATTTTCTAGGGCTTGTAATTGTATGAAAAATTGTGCGCACCATTTGGTGCAGGATTGCTCATTAAATGCTATTTTATCCATTGGGAGCTCGAATATGTCAATTCTACCCTTTGGGTACAAAAATAGTAAAATTAAGATCCCAATCCCATCTGATTCTGGGACTTGCATCTTAATCTGATTCCGATTCTGGGCCTGAATGGCATGCTGTTATTTTTTCGAACAAAACCTTGAAAGACAAATTTATCTATGTGTTAATATTTAAGAATTGATCTTTCGATGAATTATGACTGCCAACCTATTCTATGGCAGGCACAATCGTGACAATCAGCCAATTCATATGATCTAAAAGAGGGCCTAGGCCTAATGACCAACGGCCATACCAAACCGGCCTACTATATAGACAGCTATTCACTGTTCGCTGCGACACGTAAGTAAGGAGTTAGAACACACTAGTAACATTGTACATACCTCTCCCACAGCTAGAACAGTATCTAGCTGCGTTTGACTTTGATCTTGCTCCACAATGGGAACAGAAGAGTTGCTTGTTGTGTTCGTCTCCGTCCATTTTGTTTGCTCATGCCGCGGTATGAAGACAACATTCCAACAGCACAGCAGCAACAACAATGGCACGAATTTGAATTTGGTGTGGCGAATTTGAATTTGGTGTGAGTGATTTGAATTTGGTGTGGCG
>REGL01000499.1:53690-72814 GCA_004194395.1 Aurelia aurita complex sp. Pacific | reverse complement strand
AGCCAGGGTAGTTACCAGGGGGCCCGGGGCCTTTGGGGGCCCGCAAGAAACAAAGTATGTATTTTTTCTTTGTTGTAGTTTTCTTTCATGAACGTTTTCAGGCCCGTGGTCCCACTAAGATTCTAAATAAAATCTAAAAGCAGCGTTTTAACAGTGCATAGGAGGGCGTGACCCAAAGATAAAAGGGCGTGGCCCGAAAAATTTTCCGGCGCCTTTGGCGCCGGGGGCCCGTTCCTACCCTTACCCCTGGGGCCCGGCCATTCTCTCGACGGCCCTGGTTAAAGCTCCATTAAGCTTACTTGATTTTGGAGACTCCAGAGGGGGACTAAAAAGGGGGTGGGCTCTTTAGAGAGAGGAACTTATTCATAAAGTAAAATGACAAGTACGTAAACAATAGCTTTCAGTTCTTTTATCCCATATTTTGCGGAATCAACATACAATTTTACGAGTCAAATATAAAAAATCTGACACGATTCTATCTCAAACCATATGGAAATTTATATGCAAACTTGTTCAGCTAAATCTGTGCTAACCTCTGGCATTTGATATTATTGGGGATGGGGGGGGGCACAATAGAGAGGTGCTTATTCAAAATTTTATCTAAGAAGGGAGGGTCTTATTAGAGAGGGGAGCTAAAGAGAGAGGGGTCTAAATAGAGCTTTTACGGTATGTGATTAATGATTTCCAACAAATTTACATCGACCCCAAAGTTGACCAAATCGACAGTCAGACCCAATAGCGTAGTCCATAGCTAAAGCACGTGGCTTGATTCCTCTCCTCTGAAAACGCCCCAGTGGCTAAGGTAATGCTGGTTTCTTGTTTCAACTCTAAATGTACTTAAACTCGTTTCAACTCTAAATAATGAAGAGTACGGGAGAGATTATTTTAACAAACGATAAACTAACATAATATATCGGACAAGTCAAAAAGAGCACTGTTTATTCGATCGGTCAAGTTGTAAGTCACTGATGTATGGCTGCAAAAATGTCCTGAAATCTTACAAAACTGAATTATAAAGTGTTCTCTGAGGACTTGCCGCACAACGTGTTCTGTTGCAGCGATATCCCTCTGAATTCATAAGTAATTGTAGTTGTTTAAATCATCATATGAAAAAACAATTTTTAGTTATGTTTAGAACCTCAATCTGGAGTTATATTTAGAATCCTCAAGCAGGTATATTGCGTCGAAATTAAAAATATTGCAGGAAAATTTGCACCTCGTCTAATTTACTCTTTCATCGATGCAACGCTACTTCGAATTGCTAGAGGGGTGCTCACGTGTTTTGTTTATGACCCATCCGATATCTAGCTAGCCTGCGTGCAGCCTCTACTGTCACTGCCACACTTTCCTCCTCCCCTACGCTCCGCAGTGGCAGCAGAGGCTGTACGCTACGCAGGCTAATATCGAGCCCTTTTTGACTTGCCCGTTCTACCAGACCCTCTATGCATCTTGAGAAAGTCCAGCTTCCTTCTCAACGCTCGGTTATAAAATGGCTTTATTATTCCAAACAGCCTCTTACAAATCTATGGAGTTCTTCTCTTTTCGTGTATTCTTGCATGCTGTGTTAGATTTTCCGCTAACATTTCGTATTCTTAGAAAGACAGTTTGCCAATTCAATTTGAACAGTTATTTGTTGCTTTCGACTCAAAGATTTGTAAGAAACTGTCGTGGAACTTGATATGTGACTACAGCCACAGTTTGACTATCATACTACACATAGATTTTACTATAGTTCCCAACTGCGAACTCTTGATGCGTTCCAAACAGGCTTTCTCGCTGATCACAAGGCGATGACAACGTTCCTTCAAATTCAATAGTTCGAACCAAATACAAAGAAAGCGCTTTGTAAAGGGGAAGGATGTTTTTCAGATCTCATCTCGATGACATATGATGTTCTGTTTCAAATCTCATAGAAGCAAGCTTCTGTTCGTCAAAGATATCGCCTTTTGGTCAGTGAGAAAGTTAAAGCTACCACAACACACGTACAAAACAGGCGAATAATAAGTTATCTTTTAAAAATCTAGGGTAAAATATCTACCACGAATCTGTTGTTACACAATGTTCGTTACCTTGTAAGGCTTTCCTTGCCCAGTTGCCTTCTCTTGGTCGTATCTTAGCCTGCTCGGAGGTATCTCCTGCTGCCTCGTGCATTTTCATAGACAAAAGTCCAAACACGCCCCTCGATCCTCGTGGGATGGCCCAAGCAACTGCTACGCTGCGATTTTCCTTCAATTGCTTCTTTCACCCCTTTTAATCTTTTTAAGACAATTACCATGTTGCTTTGCAATTTGCAACACAAATCGACTTCGCTGTGAGACACACGAGATGATCTATTTCAGACGTCACCATAGTCCCACAATTGTAATATTCCATATAGCACCCGTTCTTGCAACTTTTAATTGCATTCCTACTTTTCCTATGTCTTTGCTTTTTCATCCCAGGCCTTGGCATGCTTTCCGTTGATGTTATAAGCATAATGATCAGTCCAATCACAATGATTTGCCTAAGAAGTGAGCTTTTTGATCGAAGATCCATGATTTCTTTCGTTGTGTGATACCCTCTCCTGTCTTCGTGTCTAGCGTTCGTTCGAATGATCAGTCCGTACAAGAATGTCCAAATATGTACTGTGCAATGATCTAGAAATGAAAGGAAACACTCAAAAAATTTCCGTTGACATTTGAGGAATTTTAAGGAACACGTGGCAGTCAGTTCCCCTTTAATCCAATACCTTCAAAGCAAAGCGCTTGCACCTGCTGCTCTGATGTATTGCATACTATGGCATACATACGTTGTATCGATAAATAGCATTACGATGACATCACTCATGAATTAGGCACACCTACCGAGCAAGCGCTGAGTCTGATTGGCTTGCTTTCCTCCCCAAAGATAACGGATAAAACCAAGTGTGTGCTTATCTTTGGCAGATGACACATTACCTCAGACTGAAAGGACTCCTGTTTCACTACTTTTCCCATTTACTCTTAATCTAGTTTAAAACTAGTTTAGGCAGGCCCGATGCCAGCCTTAATTCTTAGGGGGCAAAGAACCAAAATTTTCCGACGCTATAAAATGAACAACAACAACAGCAACAACCCCAATTTTGGGAACATACGTTAAAACATGCACGAAAGGACTGATGTGCTCCTTTAATGACTAGATTTTGGAATTATTTTAAGGTTGGAGCCTTCAAAATTGGTCAATATGAAGAAAAAATTCTGTAGATTCAAAATTCATGTCAAAATTTATCCTCAAAAGTCAATAAATTCATGTTCTTTGCATCATTTTCCCAGTAAAATCTTCTAATTGTGGGCCTGTAACAACAACAAAAATCCGACAAGTGGAGTGAAATTTCCGACAAATGGCCTTCTGGGGGGGGGGGTGCTCCGCCCCCCAGCCCCCCCACTGGCTTCGGCCCTGAGTTTAGGACCTCAAAACTAAAGTCAAGTCTAGAAAAATACTCAACCTTCATCTGGACAAAAATATTGATGGAACATGGATGTGTTTTGGCACTAAATAGCAGTAGGATAACCCATGCGAGGAAAACAGCGGCCTTCATTATCAAAATTGGCCACAAGCGGCCTAAGTCGCACTATAAGTATCTGAACTTCTATCTATAGCGAGGGTCGAAAATAACTGCAAAATAGTGGTTGACCAGTGAAAGGCATCCATTGAACATATACTTGTGCAGTGACGCATTTACCCATGGGCCCACTGGGCCCGGGCCCAGGGGCCCCCTAAAATTCTTAAATCTAGGGGGCCCCGAGCAAAATTTGAAAACTCCTATGAAGTGCTGTTGATTTCACTCTTGTGTTTGAATTGAGTGCTAACGTTTTTAGACAACACCATGGTTTCATATAATGACAATACGTAATGGGCAAGCAAAGTAGAAATTTGGCAATAACATGAGTTTGTTAAAAAGCCTCTCGAAAAGTTCCTCGATAAAAGGAGGAATCTCGTTGATACCGAAGCCGAAGTCCAAAAAAAGAAAGAAATTGAAGAGGCGACAACCCCATGAAACACAAAAGCCTATTTCGGATGATCTATAACAGCAAATTGTGAAAGGAGATGAAGCTGCAACTTCCCAAAGGCAATAACCGCACTTTGATTGTTACTCAATGCAACGACCACACTTTGCTATGCAGAGTTTCCTCCAGTGAAAGACGTTTATCCATACTGAAAGGGTCAAGAGTCAACTAAGGTCCACAATGTCACAATAGCGTGTTGTTGCCTTTTGCTTAATGAATGGCAGCAAATTTTGATGTCTGAGGCAGNATACAGTAGAAACCCGCATAAAAGAACCTAGGTTTTTTCTGGGCAGCCTGGATAGGTTCTTAATTAAATGGCTGCTATTCTAAATTCCAGCCTGTAAGGTTCTTAAAAAGGTTCTTATATACAAGCAGGCCTTGCACACATTAACACTGTTTTCCAGCCCAAGAATTCTTGAGATTTCTTGAGAATTCTTGAGAACAAATCTTTTATACCTATGAAGAAGTCTGATCAGAATGTGAAGAATTCTAAAAATTCTGGTCATTTTCATAATTTACATGAAAGCTATTATATAAGAACCTTTCCCAGTTTCAGCCTTTTAGGGGTTCTTATTTAGGGGGTGTAAAAGATGGAATTTCAGCCTCTAGGTTCTTATAAAAACAGGTTCTTTTATGCGGGTTTCTACTGTATGATAAAATGAGACACAATTCGTAGTGTTATCTCTACTATCCCATATCCCTAAATTGTATGAAGTTTGCCTCTCGTATCAGTTAATTGTTATAATAAAAAACCTAGTCCTGCCTGCACTCTTGGCTCAGCTCTTGGCCGCTGACATAAAGTGGATCTCTCATATCTCTTACTAATATAGTCTGTCTTTTCCATCAGCTTTATTTATGTCACCAGAAACCGTACTACAATCGCAAAGTCATACCTTTGTGTGCAATTATCTCGGCTGTTTAAAAATGTGAGGTTATCCTCTCTTGAGTCGCTGCCACTCTGGAAGTGACCTTCTCGTGAAACGTGAGCAATGAAAAATAATTTTGTTTATGAGTGTGGTTTGGTTGCTGCAGTAAACAATGACTGCTTGATATGAGAACAAACATGAGTGGGCACATTGTAAAACAATAAATGCAATTAAGAGCACAATTTGGGAAAATTGTATTTGATGCCCTAGATAATAATGATCTTCACTATAGAAAGGTTTTAGAAATAGGGTCAGACAAGGGCAGTTCTCTTTCCGGATTGGCAGGGTACAGTGCAAGCCGAGTGAGTCACCTTATTCATATTCATTCAAAACAACTCGCGGTTTTGCTGTTAAATGTATAATCGTATCGAAGTTAAGCTCAGTTTGTTTAAGAAGGGTTATCTCCTTACCGTACAGATTCGAACAAGTACAGTATTGTATGAGTTAATACCATCGCATCTTCGATATAATCGTTCAATTATTGGCTCCACTTTCCTCACTTCCCCTCCTAACCACAGGTGCGGTTACAACAAACAGCCCCCGGAGGAGCTGGGGCTGATGATTTTCACAACTGGACGTAAAAGTTGCTAGGTGGAGTAGTATGATGCAATTGCTGAATCAACTCGGTACCAGGACTTTGATGGAAAATAAAGGTAAATTGGCCTATTTGATCGGACATGAGGGAGCTATAGACACGATTAACTACTTTTTGGACATGTACGGTAATGAAGGTATCAGCAATCCCAGCAGTGGATGAAATAGCGGCAGTTCTTTTGTACAGTTTTTGCCATGCGGCTTTTTCACTAATGCAGTTATCGTAGCAGTTCAGGCCATGTCATATCCAAAGGAAAATCGAGGACTCTGCGCATTCCACAAGCTTGGGTTTGTTAAACCAATAAACTCTAGTTGATATCTAGCGCCCAGATTAAAAAAGGTCCCGTGCAAAAATAAAACTTCCTCCTGTAAAGGCTGGAGGGAAATTGCTGCAGACCCTTAGGCCTGTTTCCTGCATGCAACCATTCTTCTAAAATTTGAGGCTGTTTGTCACAGTGTTTGCGGAAGGAGGTCAACCAAAACTGTTTTCAATGACTGGCACAGTAAAGATCGATGAAAACTACATTAGCAACGACATCAACAGGTTTTCAATGGTATTAATCGAAATTTCCGCGTTTGTGGCTTTTATTTCCTCCAGTGCGGATGCTTGCGACCCTGCAAGTCTTGCGAACAGTGGTGGTCTAATATTCAATCATTGTTCGGCGGTGTATGCAGCGGACAAATTTAGATGTTACTGACGATCCCGCTAGCGCCAGTTCTCGTATTCTGCATTCCAATTAGCTTGTGCACAATCTTGCATTATCAAAGGCCTATAGATATCTTTGTTTGTCGGAATGCTTTATATTTTGATTATGTGTTGCAATCTGGGTTTGTCCAAATAAATTATGTATCCGATTCTGCAGACACTATTCTTTCTATCAATAGAAATCCACCACTCGTATCCATCTTTAAAGCGGAGATATAATAACCACAAACAGCAGCATTTAGAATACCAACTGCAGTTTTTCTAAAGCTGAATGGGGCGATGCAGGGCCGTAAATGGCGACAATGAGACTCTATAGGACACGGAATAAATAGACACTGAGCTATTTATGAATACAAACACAGCACTCATATCCTACTTTCAAAGCTAAAATAAATAAGCACGATTGACTCCTCTGACTGGGGCGATGCGGGGCCGTAAAGGGCGACACTGACAGAGATTCTGTAGACACGGTGCTATCATAGACACAGTGCTATTCATCAATTTTAGAACTGACTAGAGCAATGCAGGGTGGTAAAGGGCGGTAAATCAGCTGCCAAGCAAACCACACAGCAGCTCTTCTTTCAAGATGGAAAAGGGAAGGGGTCAATGCCAGCCAAAAACAGAGCTTCTGTGGAGGAGAGTGCAGTTACCGTTATCAGAACAAACCCCCAGCGGTTAAATGGCTGCTATGACAGTGACAGCTGATCTTACATTGCAGATAAAAGTGGTAGGCCTACTGGCCTACTAATTGCTTGCAGCTGTGGCATTTAAAGATGCCCACTCCATGTTTTATTTCATTATTCAACTCACTCACACCATTTAGTGAGACAACAATGACTAGCAAGAGATTAATTCAGGTTGTTAGAAGAAAAAACAAATGTTCAAATAGGCCATGTATAAGATGTTGTGGGCGATGTTATGTTTCGCGCTATTTCTTGCTGTCAGCACGATCTCAATATGGTGACGAGAGCCTCAGATAAGTGTTAAGAGGAAATTAATTGGCCTTCTGCTTTCTTCAAAGGAAACTGTAAACAGATATTTCAAAGTTTGTAGGCGTATCAGAGAGGTCACATAATTATGCACGATTCCTCCCCAAACTCATTGTGTAAACCGGTAGGCAATCTTTGAAGAACCTTCCCTTTTAGGAGTATTGATTGAATGATAAAGATAAACTTCGTTTTCAGGTGGTCCGACGCACCCTTTGGTCCGCCTATAATCGATTCACCAGTCATTTCAAAATTCACGAAATATTTTCGGAAGGGTTTGTTCCTGCGTTCCAAAAAACTTTCGATTCTTTCATTATTTTATGAATTTGTCTGCAATGGTATTAAAATACCTAACCAAATTGATGAATCATATGTCCTAAATAATCCCCTTTTCGGGATAATTTGCCATGGCAAAATAAAGGGTTTAGATAAAAGCCCCTTTGGCCTTTATATCAATAATAGGCTGATCCCTCAGGAGAAGTACGACTTCATAGTTTTTTCATTCAGAAATAAAAGGACTTAGAATGGTAGACTTTTTAAATTCTGATGATGATATAGAAAGGTTACGCAAATATTTGATTTGTTCTTGTTTATTTGAATGGTTTGAATAACATTTGTACCACTTCCTACCACAAATTATCATCCTCCATCCCTTCGATTTTCGGAATGTGCTCACACTGCGAAGGAGAAAACAAACTTCTAGGGAATTCAAACTTCGCAGATCTGGGAAACTCGCTTGCGGTTCTCATCAGCGCACGGAGAGACGTTTCCAAGAAGCCAAAGAGGAAGTTTCTCCACAGAGATCTGCTTCCTCCTGTAAAATCGGTCTTGCTGACAGCAATGATTCAATAATTCCAAATGAAATGAATGAACAATGTAATATATTTATTTCAAAAAATCTCAATTGATCAATGTAAGACAATTATTTAATCTAGCTTTAGATTTCTCGAATGGCACCGGTGAGTTATTTTCGATTCATAGTCTGCAATCCAAAAATTCCAGCCTACACATTTGTCATTGGCCTAATATTTACCAGTCAAGCTTGACGCTGAGGGTTTGTCCATCGTTTTGACAAATTCAGTCATTCTCGATGACTCCAGGAAACAACTCAGCATATTTCTGCTTTTTGGAAAATGCCTGTCGAGTCTAGAAAAATTTCAGTGCTTGACAAATAAAACATAGCTCAACCTTTAGGGTAAAGGCTGAATAAGACGTGATAATTTGCTGCCAAAATATAGTTCATACTTTGTGAGTTGGGATTTGTTTTTTGATAAAAGACTTTAATGAATGATGCTTTCTGGAGAAAGATACTGTCTATATGCATTGCACCAACTCCCAAATAAATATTGTGAAGTCCGATGAAGTCTTCGTAGTCTTCAATGGTTGCTCCCTCCTTGATTGCCTCATCTTTCATAGCTTTGATCATGCCGTCAAAACAAATTATCTCGTAACAATAATATCAAATTTTCTAAATAGGGATTGTGATATTGCCTGCATTCCTGGAGAGTTATCCTTCCAGACATCAACAGCAATCACTGCTGAAAATATCTCAAAATAGCAAAACGATATCAGCCTGAAATGACCATTTGCTCTCATTGATAAACAGTGGATTAAATGGTTTTTATGTTGATGTCCGCATTTCTATCTTTTTTTGCTACTGTGTGTCTTTGTGGGGTGTGAGTGGCCGAGGCTTGACCCCGCAATTCACCTCGCCGTCCTTCGGAAGGGAAGGCTTAACTAGGGGTCCCATGCCTGGATGCGGCATGGATAGTGCGCATAAGTTAGCTTTAAATAGCTAGAAATCGTTTCAGCCCACTTAAAATGAATTACTGAAAACAATCTTGACACAGTCATCATGACGTTAAAGGTTTTGACTTAGGATGACGTCACTTTCTTCAATCTGAAGAACCTGTGTGAAAATAGAAGTAGCTTTTGTCGAGTAAATACCAGGCACCGCTCCGCCGTCTTCTTTCAAAAATATGAACAGTCCCTTTATGCTTTGTGTTATTTGAAGGTGAAAGAAACATCGTTGTCTCATGTTCCGCTACCATCTATCTAATGACTATCCTCCTTATTGTTTCAGGCACAAAATTCAGAAGCGCTACATCTACGCTGATTTTTGAATGGCTAGATAGAAATTAACGTCAATCAAAGAGAAAAAATTTTCGTTGCTTAGCAACTGTCGTTTTATCGAATAACACAAGCTGATTCTGTTGCCATGGCAACTATTGCAAACAAAATTACAGTTAAATTTCGCTATCTCGACACCTTGAAGAGAATACATATTTGTTCAAGGTAGCGAGGCTGCGAGAAGATTAAATTATTCCTGATGACCAAGTTGAAGTTATCAAGGGTCAACTGTACCCACTGAGCGCTTTATAAAGCTGTCAGTAATCACTAATATCTTGTTGGGTCTGCACCATAGACGTGGGAACCGGGAGCACGTGCCCCCAAGACTTTGCAATAAACAAAAAGTGCCCTTTTTATTTCTAAAAGGTGCCCCTTAGCTTAATGAAAAAAGTGCCCTTGAAGTGTCGTTTGATCTGCTTCCCACGTCCCTGGTCTGCACCCATGCACTACCAAAAGCACAAGTAAATTTGAAATTTGTGGAGGCTTGGTTAAGTATTGTAGCTTGTGCTGACTAAGATGACGAAGCAAGTTTGCGCAAACATCGGTTCAGTTTTTTAGATCCTTTGCTCTTGTTTAGTTTTGCACATGTTCCCAAGCATTAGGCCCAAAGCTTTCTACAGGTGATGCAACCAAAGAATGCAACAGATTGTATGACACAATTTACTTTCAGGTTTGTTTCAAGGAAACGTGATTCTTTGATAAATAGAACAAGGGATACCAATGCCTTTTTTCAAAAGTTTTCAAAATCTGCTTTTCAATTTCATTTCTCAAACGCAATGTCTCATTTGACTTATTGCATTAATTAGCTCGCAGCAGAGATGACCGGCATTGTTTTAATCTGGGTTTTAATTGAAAGCATTTTCCGCTCATTCAAATATGTAAAATATGCATGCATGAAACGAATGACCTTGCCTAAGAAGGTCAATTGCTTCGAAAGTTTGGAGCTGTGAGCAATATTGTTAAATTCCAGTTTTTTATGCGTTTTTGTTCATGTTGACATGACACGTGAAATTCAATGTTGCTGACGGACGGGACGAGGCTACTGTTGATAAAGCAGGGCTGTACAAAGCACCTTAGAAAGCTGAAGAGAATTTTCTGAAAAAAACAAGGGCACTTTTTCTTCAAAATTGCAAAATCTTTGGGAGCACGTGCCCCTAATGCCCCCGGTTCCTACATCTCTAGGATAGAGGATATCAAAGTTGAAAAAAAACTAAATGATTAATTTGCTCTTCTCATTCTAGAAAATTCAAGTGAATCTCTCATTGCTTCAGTTATGAATGATAAATCATTAATTATTGTCTTTCACTGCTAAATTTCACTGGGTATTGTTTCGCCGAAATCGAAGTTTCTCGTGTATTCTCGTGTTTCTCGTATGCAGTTTGACGGAATCATTTCTATTTCTATGGACAAAATCTTTCACTGTGCTTTCACGGCGTTCAGACACCTGTTATTTCTCGTACTAATACCCCCTTTATACGCAGACATTTGCACAGATACACGAATTGAAATATCAATAAGGCTTAGCTGGGAGAGTTACATATTTATTTGTGATATTTACACTTCTTAGTATGCGGAAAGAGAAGCAGGAGAGTTCCATATTTATAACATTACACGTTTTTTATACAGGAAACTTGGATCAGCCCATAGTAACAACAGTTTTGCATTTTTTAATTGAACGTTTAAAAGTTTCTTAGCGCTCTTCAAAAATAGTTACCAGAGTGTTTTAAATTTTTAGCCAGCCTAGTTTCTTATGAACCAGTTTCTTACATAAAGATACTTGTACTCTGTAAGTCACAAGTCTGTACTACTGTCCTTATCGCCCCGTAAACCTGGACATGTCCCAAAATTCTTAAGTATGGTTGTGGCGAACAAATCCTCTTATTCATTTCGTCATGATTGATAATGTCAATTGTGTTTGCTCTAGCGGTTTTCAGTTGATATGATGTCCTCTAAGGTCACATTTTAAAGTCTTGCAACATGGAGACGGGACGACAAAAACTATGTACTCAAATTCTTTAGAAAGTTAGGAAAATTCTGATGATATATTGCAAATATCTTAAATGCCCTTGATATGAAAACTATGTAACCATTTTCTTGAATTTTAATCCATTCCTTTGCCAAAAGTTTCTTACATCTTTGATGTTCTTGTTAAAAATATTTTTTTTATTTTCAAAACATGTTTACTATATGCACAGTGTTGAAGCATTTTTGTGTGAGCAGGGAAAAATTGAACTTCTTATAATACGTTTTCTTAATTTTTGAAAAAAATTAGCCTGCAGTTTCTTATAAGCGGCTTCTTACATAAAGCAAAGAATTGTTTACTTTACTTCATACAAGCAATGGTCGTTTTGCTGTAAAATGTTCATCACAACGAATCTGCAATTTGAAATCACGAGTCAATCTATTTGGGCAAAAAATGTTTGTAGCACAGTTCTAATAGATATTGAATTTATTCTATCATGTTGGTGCTGCAATATTCCTACGTCCTGTTTGTTGAATTGTAAAAATTCTGATCGAGTCACAAATGGTTTAGATTTCTTCTGTGAAGCATAAGCAACGAGTTTGACAATTCTAGAGTTTTATAAATTCAATAAGAATTTTATGTACACGTATTTTTTACAGGAATTCGCCTGCATTCAACTTTCGGATCGCAAAAAAATGAAGAAACTCCAGTACTGGGGAAATATCTAGTTTAATGAAGGAGATTCTTGGCATACTTGTACTTCATATTTTCACTATTATATTGCTCGGAAGATATTTGAGTAGTGTCTTTGGAAGGGCTGAAAAAACTTTGTTTCAGAAGCGTTCACTAGGGCTCCTGTTGTAACATCAATACTGCCTTCAAGAAACTCGTAAGAAACTCTGAGTACTGAAAATCTGATAATTTTAAGAAAATTTTTTAAGACAATTTCAATGCTGGCTCAAATTCTCAGATTCATATGAAAAATGCGTGTACTGAATTTTTCTAGACAAATGATAAATCACAAATTACCTTTCGTCGTATGTGTGCTTCCCTTGGTTTCAGCTTCCCTTGGTTTCAGCTTTTTCCTTTCTAGATTCGTGGAGATTCGTGCTCTTTCAGCTGTCAAACTGTCTTTGAACTGTCTCTGCTTCGTCCGTACTCTGTAATACGTTTTACGTTATGAAGCACCATCTATGCGCTTTCACTGCTTTATCCTCTTGAACACAATAGCGATAAGTTTATTGGTCCGCCCACGGAAGTTTCGATCAAAGACAGATAGGCTCAGACAAAGGAAATACCGCAAATAAACTCAAGCTACGACTCACGATTTAGCTCATGAAGAATTTATTCCAACACAAACGACCTTATGACTCGGTGGTTTGATTACAAACAACGACGAACGTAAGAGCTTTCGGTTTTCGGTTTGATTTCCGCTGGTCGGCCCACCGAGACAAATTCAGCTGTCAAAGAGTCAAAGAGCGATCATGGTTTGGCATGGTTTACTATCAATAATCTTTCCATGTATACTGACTGACCTTTAACTTTGCTTTCTCATTCATTCCAATACCTTAATTTAGTTTGCTCGTATTTTCGCCCATTTTGCAGGAAGAAAGATTCACCTTGTTTGCGGCCGAACATTCTCAGAAGATTCGCAACTGCGTTAGACAACTTCATTCATGAATGGGTGAGAACAAAGGTACCATTACTTGAATAACTTGCAGTAACTGCGTCTTAAAGCTATCACTTCTCAGCTGTGTTGCTTTCCGTGAGGCTGTGGTAGGCGGGGGTGGGAGGGGGGTCGTTGGTCCCTTGCACCTTCTTAAAACAACAATCCTCCCTTAAAAATTTGACCTGATTTCCCAGCATGTTCAGCTGCCACAATGATTCATTTGCCCCTTGCTTGCTAGTTCCCTTATTTTTGTTGAAATGCTCAGGCGCTCCTAATCCTTTTTAGGCCTTGCTCCCAAACCCCTATCAGAACCATTTCGGTTGGTGAGTGTGTGATCTTCATTAACAAGCATACTTTTCACATTAAGATCTCGAATATTTATCTTGAATTTTGTATGTAATCTTGTTAAAAGTTACCCTGGCTCGGGCTCGACCAAACGATCGAGCATCTCAGCCAACACTTATTGGGTTAAATGCTGTCTCAAATGTAAGCTCGTTTGCCCTGGGCTTTAAAACAATCGGTCTTTGAGGATATGGATGGCACAAAGCCCTTTGCAGTGTGTCTTTCAGGCTTCAGTCGAAAAAGGAAAATGCTCGGTTATTTGTACATGTGGAAGTAAATCCTGCATAGCTTACCTCATGTGACAAAAGAAAGTGAAACATCCCAAATGGGTAGAAAATACTGTAGAAAGTAGAAGAATGTAGCTAACACTTGACAATGATGGCTTCCAAGTTCTTGGAATTTCTTGGAGACTATTTACTACCTGCTGTTAACACTCCGTTCTTTGCTTGAGAGTCGTTTTGAGCCAACCTCGTCCCAATGCCCCATTTTCAGCCTACCCTCGATGCCAGAGCCACTAGTAAAAAGTAAAAACAAATTGTTTTGAGCCCTATGTCGCCCTGCCTGCGCATGCAAAATTTGAACAGTCTTTTTGACAGCCTGCATCCTCTGTAACGAGATTACTCTTCAGTATTTTCGTTATTCTTGTGTCACCATGCATTGATTGTCTCATACTTTAGGCCCTTTTCAAACATTGTCTCAACATTGATACTTTTGTAAAGAGGTTGGTACGTTTGAAAACCACGTTGTCTTTGCTGTTACTGTTACTGTTACTGTTGCTGTTGTTGTTGTTGTTGTTGTTGTTGTTATTGCTGTCGTTATTAGTGTAGCAAGTTATTATTATGAAATTGAAGATTAAACATTGAATTGAACTCTAATGACATTGAGACACCTTTTGCAATAATGTGGACAATGATCACAGTGTTTTAGGCTAGTTGATGCAGTGAAGAACACTGCTGCTTGCTGTTGAGTGTTTTCCAGAATATCTGAGCCCATCGTTTATGTCTTCAGAAGCACTGTTTTTGGTTTGTAAAGATGACCACTCATTTGTTTATAAGAAACTTGGCTCTGAACTTTGTATAGGCTTTCTTAACTTTGGGTCCAATTCTTATTGTAAAGGTTTCTTGTATAGAATGTCTTACTGTGCAGAACATTGAATTTCACAATATTTCATAACTCACTAAGGACCGCTGAACTATTTTTTTGAGCCCAGAGAAAAGACGTTTTAGCTACTTACTCTACAAAAGGGTCTCAATAGAACGATAGTTTTGTACATCTCGTAGAATTTTCGATTGTGAACAACAATGATAGAAGCTATCTATGAGAGAAACTCCACTCAATTGAACACTTCATTTAAAAATGTTTAGAAATATCATTCGATCCAGACTCATTTTTATTTCAGAATATCTGAAAGATGTATTAGCAAAAGAGTCGAGTCATAACAAACATTATCCTTTTTGGCATTTTTCAGAGTCCAGAAAAATGCTCAGCCTGCCTGACCTATCTCCAGATAGCATTAAATTTCTGATAGAACTTCCCTCATTTTTGAAAAGAAAATGGGTGTGTTTAAGGCATAGCATAAGTTATTCTTTTGTTTTAAGAGAGCTTTCGCGCGGTCAGTGACCGTGAAACTGAGGAAAACTCAAAACTGTAACCCGTTTTCCCGATCCTGGTATTCTCGGTTTGGTTATCTGCTTTTTGTTTTAAATACTTTGAAACTTATAAAAAAACTGAAAAGCTTCTTCCTTTCGAATGGTTTCTAGAAGCCGTTTGGTACAAGAAATGAGTGTTCTTCTGTGTATCATAGTGACCTATTTTTAAAGCCTACTGGTATATTTTCTTCCATTGAAGTTATGACTCACTATTGTTTATTTATGAAAAAGAGAAACACTAACTTTCTGCTGCTAGGTGTTGCATATTAGCTAATGAGAAAGAATGACTTAGCGAAAGGAGATGTTGCATTCTCTCTACATTTTTTCATTATTTTTCATTTTATGATATTTAGACATGTAAAAGTTTCAGTATAAGCTACAAATAGTGTTTTTCAAACTGACGTGTTAAAAACAAATTAATGGATATAATATGATATAACAAAATAGTCCTGATACAATCTTTTAGTAAAACAAAAATAAACATTAGCTCTGGCTGAGTGCATAGATTTTGTCTTTTGATAGCCGTTTGAAGGCACTGAGGGAGGGTGCCACTTTAGTTTCCCTACTCAAGCTGTTCCAAAGTCTGGCCCTTCGATACGAGAACGACTTTTGAACAGTGCTAGTTTTTAAAAGTGGCAACTTTAGATCGGTATCAGTTGTACGTAGTACACGACCGTTGCTTTCTGAACATCCTGTGAATAGATTACGCATGTATTCGGGTGCAAGCTCATTCAAAGATTTATACATCAGTGTTGCCGTTTCTTTTTTAATATGATTAGAAATCGTTGGCCAGCCTAGACTCTGGATAAGTGGGGCCGCTGATGCATCATATGCACTATTCATATTGCTACAGAAAAATAGATCTTTTTACATACACCTCGCAAAAACCTTGTCGAGACAATCAATATGCCTATTTGCCCTGGCCTATGCTGGTTCTCTCGCTCTGATTAAACGGGTTCTTATAAAAAGGAAAAGTGTGGTTAGTTTAAATATGATTTATTTTGTGTATCTAGTATTTGTTATGATTTTCTCGTATATGTTTAGCGTGATGGCCATGGGAGATATTTAGCATTTTACACCCGGTGGTACCGCAATTGTCATTTGTTGCTGTAAATTTTTATCCAAAACGTACCTTCAGGTACGACTTGCAGGAATGCTTCGGATGAAAACTCTGCATGGATATTTTGGCTGTTTTCAAGCAGTCTTGGGAGTCTGTGGCTCCGTCGCCAAACTGTAAACAAATCTTATAACACCGCATGTGGCCATTGTTCTCCATCGTTTTCTGCAGTTTGTTTGGTGGCTTCACCCAAGCCACCAAAAAATGCTCCTTACAAATCCACTTATATCCAAGCAATCGTAAGAAATATGAATGTTTGGATGTTTCCTCTGCGAAGTACAAAGATCTATCTTCAAAATAATGCTTTCATTTTCGAAAAAACAAGTCAACGTCTGTGTGATATTGCCCATCAAAAAACTTCAAAATCACCGTTTCGACCGAAATTTGGCGACTTTTGAAGGCAATTCCTTTACCTTTGAAGGCAACTCAAAGAAAAAAGGGTTTACCTCTGCTGCCATTTTAAAATGTTCGGACCTTTGTGAAACACTCGATGCACGATAACGTACTTTGCCCCAGTAAGGATGAGTTTTGTAGAACAAAGGATACATGTTTTTCTTTTTTTGTATCCAGATATAATTCAAACAATACATGTTACTACTTACTCTATATATTGATACGATACAACTGTACAACACTACAGAGACGATGACACGAGGAGCAAAATGGCGTGACTACCCCATGGTCTACACATAGCAAAAACAATAAACACAACAGGACAATACGCAAAAAGAAAAACAAGAAAAGAAAATACTAATCACTATACGCTAAATGCAACGTAAGATAACTCAGGGGCGGGCAAGTACTGTAAAATATTTGACCCCATGTTTGTCCAGGAGAATTAGAAAAAATAACCGGTGCTTTTATCAAATAGTACGACTTTCGTGCCCAAAACAACCAGTTTTTGGGACAAAGGTGAAATTTGAATATCATTCTTCCTATTCCACCACTTTGTCACAAAAATCAAGTTTCCCAACCTCCTATCTAATCAAAATTCTGAAGTTTACCTGCAAGCTGGTTCTCCCTTTGTCCGCCAAATTTGGGCAGATAAGACTAGTATTTCAAATTTTTCACATCAGCGGTTCTACCTTTGTCCGCCAAATTTACAGAAAAAAGACCAGAAATTACAATTTTTCACCAAAGCGGTTCTACCTTTGTCCGGCAAATGTCCGAAAAAAGGCCAGAATTTCAAAGTTTTCACCGAAGCGGTCCTACCATTGTCCGGCAGCCGGTTTTGGGACACTTGTATTTTCATATCTATAATTACTACTTACTTTGGAAAACAGTAATAGGTTGAAACTACCGGTTTTGGGGACAAACATCGTCAGTTATACATAATGTTAAAAATTTTCCTTCAAATTGAAGAAAAATAGCAACGGAAATTTGCCATCAAAACGACCAGTTTTTGGGACAAAGGTGGTGCAAAACATTTTCATGAACTACCGGTTTTCGGACAAAGGTAGGACCATCCTTCCCAGTGTGACATGCCCGCCCTTGGATAACTACAACAAACGTTTGCGGCATAAGAACTGCGGGAAAGGAGTTACGGAATGGTTCCCTGCGTCCCAAGGATACATTTCTCTCAGGCAAAGCGATTTGACAACCTCAAAAATAGATGTCATACCTTCAACGCAGCCGATCATATTGTTCGTTTTCTCTGTTAATATTTATATGTGATTGAATGCACTCAGAGGTGGGAAATCTATTCTTCAGAAAGGCAAATCGCGTTGTCCTTTCGGAAACCTACCCATGTGTCCCAAAAAAATGTATACAGATTTGATTGACTCTAGCAATGTGAATTTAGCTTTAATCAATGGCTAATTACTAATTAACCAGTAATTACTCTCAAAGTGTTCCTCGATAGTTAACTTGAACGTAGATACCTCGTTTGCTGGTATTGGTGCTTTGAGAGCAGACATGTTAATCTTGAAAGCTCAAACTTGCCTCCTCCTGCAAACCAGAGCTTTAGCCTTTTGGCCTAAGCAATTTCTTAAGGCACAGCGTATAAATCAACGAGAGCCTTGATAAAATTTGAACAAATATCAGATCTTGTATTAATCTGTTTTCCAGAAGTCACCCCCCAGTTATCCATTGGGAAGTTTCTTAATTTTTCATTAATTTCAGTCCTTAATTTTGATGTGGTTCAGGAATTTGCTTAGGCCAAAAGGCTAAAGCTCTGGTTTGCAGGAGGAGGCAAATTTGAGCTTTCAAGATTAACATGTCTGCTCTCAAAGCACCAATACCAGCAAATGAGGTATGTATGTTCAAGTTAACTATCGAGAAACACTTTGAGAGTGATTAACCATTGATTAAAGCTAAATTCACAGCGCTAGAGTCAACCAAATCTGTATACATTTTTTGGGACACCCGGTACATTTTTGCTTTACAATATTTTGTCCTTGCTCTTTGCCCCTTTCAACATCTCTCTGCAAGGAAGTCAATTTTGCTAGCCTCAGAAAACTCATTCAAACTTCTCTGACAGCAGTGGTTCGATTCTCTGTTAAACAGCCGACTTTAATCGAAATATTCTAAAATGTTGAAATGATTCGAGGGTGACTCGGTCAAAATTGCATATCTTGAAAATGTGTCGACGACTTCACTTTCAGCGGGCTGTCATTGAGGAACATTAAAAGTCTCAAGTATCAAGGAAGTTTCGGCACACTTGGTATCAAACTAGTCATTGAATGAATGCTTCCGATTCTACAGTAACAACCAACAAAAGGACCCTGTGGTTTTCTGTACATTCTGAAATGTTTCATTTAAAGCATCATTCCTATATAGAAAATATATATGCTTCTAACTTTATGGTAAAAACTAAGTCAGGAGGCTGTTAATCCACAATTTCTTTCACGCAAGTTTTTACTGTAATGGACGATCGTATTATTTCCACGGGGGGGGGGGGTTCTTGGCTAAATTTGAGGTAGGCTAGACTAATTTTTACAAAATTTTACCCTTTGTTTGGACCAATATTGTCCAATTTGTACCAAATATGATACTATGACCGTTCGCTAGACCAATAT
>REGL01000499.1:31486-44261 GCA_004194395.1 Aurelia aurita complex sp. Pacific | reverse complement strand
TTCGATAAGCTCGGCTTGTCAGCGTCCTAATAATGCCTTCGGAAGCTAGGTAGAAATGTATACACAGTGCATTCATTATTACTTGACACAAGTTTCGTTCGTATGAATTCACTGGGGACTCCCAAAAAGAATTCGCAGAATTTTTCCTGAATAGGTCTTTTAGCTATTCTTAAAAAACTAGAATCGAACGATATCTCGCTACATTTTGCAGAATTTTCGAATGTGAACAATGTTGATAGAAGCTCTAACGCCACTCGATCGAACCGTGCGTATAAAAATGTATATAAATAACGCTCGATCCAGGCTTTTTGTAGAATAGCTAAAAGGTCTATTCAGAGAAGGTCAATGCTAATTTGAACAAGGATTTTAGGCCTGTGTTGACGGATTCAGAGATGATGCATTTTTGTTTATAAAAAACCTTGTAATCTAAGATAGATATGACCAATTTTCACAAGCTAAATTTTCTTATCTCAGTAGAAATATTCGCTGCACAGGTATTAGAGAATTTACGAAACCACGACGCCAACTTCAACTGCAACGTGAAGTTGCTTTCACTTGAGAACATCAGCTTAAATAGATTTTATGTTTTTCGTGCGAATTTGTTTCCCTTGAGAGACTATAAAGTCGTACTTTTCAATTAAACAGCTTGGAAATCCAGCTTCTGTCATCCTGTACGTCAGATTTAGGCCTTGAAAGTAAAACTCGATAATTTTAGATGTTAATTTTCAAGGACAAAATGATGGTTCTTAGGCAATTAACCGAAGAGGATGGTTTGGTTTAGCTTTTGAATAATATGTAGAAATACTTATTGGAGAAATGCTTTGTTTGCAGGATACAAGATAACGTTCTGGCTGGCGTTGTCGTTCTGGTTCGTAAACTCAGCATTGCTTCCAAATCTTTAACTCGGCGTAAAAAGATGGGTGTAAAATTCTGTGATCTATTTCTTCTGACTGAGTGGCAGTGGCTTGAAACAAACTTCAGTTACTTATCTTTAAAGTGAATGACCTGAGATATATAGCGCTTGTCTATAAATAGGACAAAGAATCTCCTAATCCCTCTATTGTTTTCTTCAGCATTGCTTTCATTCACCACGAGCTGGATTATCAAATACAATAGGCTATTTATAAATCTATGAGATCTCATCTTTTAACTCAGGTTATTCACTTTAATCCTACCGTTCGACTTTTCAGAAGTTTTTAATATTTTTTGAAGTTTCAGCGTATGTTACATTTCAAGTCATTTGAGGGTGTGACGTCATCAAATTTCTAAGTCATAAACCAGAAAAGTGACAGACTTTTGCTTGATACCATATTGTAGACATCCATAAACTATGGTTTTCTTCGAAATTATTTCATGTTGCGTCAAACAGTTTAGAAATTACGATAGTTTTAAGTTTTTTTTTGAAAATTTTTCTTGAATTCTTGAAAAAGAAGAAAAACACTCTAATTCTGAAGCTATTGAAGATTTCAGAAAAGCCCAACGGTAGAATCATAGAGAAATAGCTAAAATTTCTTTGAAATCATTCAGTTCAAAGAAATAGTTCACTGAATTTTACACCAGTCTTTTTAAAGATTTGGAACATATGCTCGTAAACTCTCTATTATCAGTTTGCAGGGATCTGAGCATGAGAGCCATGGGTTTCAAACTGCTATACATTTTTTGACTCACCCGTTATAACAAGTTTATTTCATCCCTGAGAAACTGAATCTGAAACAAGGAAGTTATGGTCAAAGCAAGTATATTATGAAGGAAATGACATTATAACAAATTAGTTAATCCCTGACAAAACGAAACTAGAAATGGTCGTATGAATTTTGTGAATAAATTTCCTTACAAAGAGGAAAGAATTGCAATGATGAGCTTTAAAGTGTTAATTTTCCAATTCTTGTTGTAGCCTGGTGGTAGAATCTTGATCAAACAACTGATCGCTAGAAAAGCATGGAAGAGATGATAGAATAGTGAGTATTGTGTCTCGCACTCTGCTGTCTTGAAACTAAGTCCGTTTCAAATTAGATGTCATTTGAGATTTGTGATAATGCAACATGCGATGACTTCAACATATTTTAGCATATTTTATCCACGGGGGGGGGGGTTCTTCAATAGTAAAGGTACCTGGTATACTTGTTCGGACTTCTAGTCTAGCCAAGGGTATCCTTTTTTGCAATTTTGGCCTAGCAACGGTCTATCCAAGGGTATCATTTGACACTATTGGTCTAGCGAACGGTCATAATATCACATTTGGTACAAATTTGACAATATTGGTCCAAAGAATGGTCAAATTTGTCTAGCCAAGGGTGCCATTTTCGTAAAAATTGGCCCAGGGAATGGTCAAATTGGTCTAGCCAAGGGTACCATTTTCGTAAAAATTATAAAAGTGATTGCTGTAAGACAGCAAATTGTGTCGTGATTTTTGGCCTGCTTTGGAGTTTTCTTCGTCAGGTTTATTGAGAAATCCATCATAATTTTAGAATGGAAAAGCCGATTTCAGTCAGGTAAATTTTGAAATACATTTGAATATGTTCACCATGGAATGATATACTTGGCAATATATCAAAGCATTGATATCCGGATATCCGGGGAGCAATGGCCTTTCAAACGGGAATTTTTTCGCTGACCTGGTATGTTGTGGGCATATATGCAAGGCAAAATCACAACAGTCCTTGCCCACTCCTAGTACACCTCCAAAATACATTATTACATCCCCTCATCTAAGATCTAAGGTACAGCCATCATCATCATTCGGTGACTGCTTCATCTGGAAGATTCGTCGTTATTCCTGTCCAGTAGTCACGGTCTTCAGCTCCTCTTCTGCACTGCTCAATGTTTAACTTTGTCCATTCCATGATGTTCTTCATCCACGTTTTACGGGGACGTCCCCTTGTTCTTTTTGCACACACCCTTCCTTCCAATAAAAGTTTTTGCATTTTATCTTTTCTTATCAAATGACCAAAATATTGCGTTTTTCTCATTTTTATGTTCTTCTCTAGTAACAAACTTTTTTCATTGACACGTTTTAAAACCTCCTCATTTGTAGTGTGACTTGTGTATGTGATCTTAAGCATTTTTCTATACATCCACATTTCATACGTACAGTAAAAACTTGCAAAATGGAAAATTGTTTTTTCAAAACAGTCTGTTTCGTTTTTTATCAAAAGGGCATCAATCTGGAAACAGGCTGAAGGGTTTCTTGTCACATGGTTGAGAAACCTTCAGTTATTTCAATTTATATCTTTAAAGGAAACCCAGAGTAAACGCTATCGAACAGTATGCTCTTGTTACCCAGCATTCTCTCTAAATTTACTCAATCATAACATACATGCCAATAATAGATCGAGATGCTTTTGCATGAAATTTCTCAAAAATGTTTGGCAACTGATTTCAACGAAGATTATCAAATACGAATTTATTTGGGATCCTTCCATGAGAAACCTTCCTAAAATCAGGCTGAAAAGTTTCTTATATGAGGGCACCATTTCTAAAAAGAGCCAGCCTGTGGTTTCTTATAGAGTGGTTTCTATTTTGCGGGCTGTTACTATGGTCTTACACATGCCCTATTTTCCCAAGCATTAGAAAGCTTTCCTTGAGTCATAAATTAAGAATTTGGAAAACATGTTTAAGAATTTGATAGAGATAGATCAGTTAAAGTCTTAGAACTTCTCAGCATGTTCTCAGCAATCAGATTTTTGAAGAATCTCCAAAGCTTTGGAGAAAATACTTTAATCTAAAATCTCCAGTCAATCTTTTCACTTCAAGGTTTTTACTAATGTAAAGCCTCATATTTGTGAAAATTATCTCCAAGCCTTTTGAAAAATAGTTTATTTAATACTCTTCAGTTGAAAAATCGCTTGTAAATTTTCTGATCTCTGAGATTTGGATCTTATAGAAACAATCTCCGAATCTTGTACAAAACAATGAGATCCGTTATCACCAGTCAGCCATTTCATCTTATGATGCAATTGTTTCTAGTGGGCAGATTGAGAAAAGTGATGTAAATCTTTAAACCCTAATGGCTTTTATAACCTCAATCTTATCATATCTTTTATCACTCGTGTTTTGAAGATGTTTTGCATGAAAGGACAAAGAATACTGTGGATCAAAACAAATAGCCTTATTTTATCTTGAAACTGTTTTTTTTGGCCATTTCATTTAGGCTATCTGAAAAAGGGGGAATGGAAGTTTGTACGAAACTTTTCCTCAGTATCAGTTTATTTTCATAAGTTGGAACTATATTGGACTTGAAAGACGATAGTTTACAAAAGTTTAATTGATATTTTCCCAACCCAGCCAACCACTTTCCAAATATGCTTACACTATCAATATTTAATTATTTATTTAAAAGCTTTAGAAGTTACTAAGCCCTCGCCCCAATATGCCCCTTCCTTCTGAGCCAAATAAGTCCCCTCTCTCTATCAAGCCCCACCACTTATATCAAATGCGAGAAATTAGCAAATGTTTTAGCAAACTTGGCTCTGAACTTTGTAGTGCGGTTTCTAGACTTGCCCCAAGTCTGTTTTGTCAACTGTAATAAGTCTCAATTTTTTTGACGAAATTTTTTTTTGACGAAATAGACTTGGGGCAAGTCTATGCGGTTTCTTAACTTTGTTTTCAATACTCGTAGGAAATTTTGCAGAGCTCCTTCATTTCAAAAACTTGAATTTCACAATTTATCGAGGACTGCAAATATAGCATTTTGAGCGCAGAGAATTACAAGAAAGAACCAGGACTACATTATGCGATGTGTAGCTGCGTGAGCTAACCGAAAGTGACTAGAAGTTAAAGATACTTTGAAGTGACCAGGATTAGTGACAAAACTTGGTTCCGCATCAGCTTTTATCGTGGATTTTTGCTTCAAAGAGAGGACATCTGATATGTGCAAGCATTAAACTTTACAGAAATGTCGTGATTTTTCTGGACTCTGCACAAATGCTTGTCACTCAAGTTTACTTGTATGTAACGGTCTCAAGAAGCTGAAATAAACCATTAACACATTGTTACATAAAGTAAATACATGACTTTCATTTGTTTCTGTCCCCAGACGTTTGCTCTACAAGTTGATAGTGTGCTGACGCTGAGCACATGACAACAGATTGTCGATTCCTCTGACCAAGACAAGACCCTCAAATCTTTAGAATGGTAAGACCAATGTTGGTGAAACCAAGTTTTAAATCTAGCTTCTCTGTTCTTTTCATGAAGTTCATTGACGTTGATTAAAGGGAATGTAAGCATATGAAAGTGGCTCAAGCCACTTGCGGTCAAACTCTAGCCAAGCCAATCGTATATCCGTATTTCCTGTTGACTGCGATAAGTTACCCAAATATGGTGCGGCACGTGTCACGGCCTATTATCTTTGCACGGCTATTTTTATCAAAGGCTGATTCATCCAGCATTCCTTGCACTTGTCTCTTGGTTTTCCTTTGTTGTCGCCATTTTCATGGGCCATGAAAATGGCGGCAACAAAGGCCAACCAAGAGATGGCACGTGCAAGGCATGCTGGATGAAACAGACCCTTTAATAGTTGGCGATGATTACTTGAAAGATGTCGTCCAGAACCTTTGCATATTGATCTCTTTCAAAATGGAATCAATCAATAGCGATACTATCGAAATTCGATAATTAAAACGCTATGAATTTTGGTCAAATATCCCTCGACGTCATCTTTGCCGTAATCGTCTGTTCGTGTGCGTACAACGCTCTGGAATAAATGCTGCAGTGTGAAGTTCTGTGTTATGTTTTGAAATAATATATGCTGTTTGATAAATCCTCTTATGGTACAGATACGGCTTAAATTTCTAACTGATTCCTTACTCTATGCAGTGTTTTTCCATCGTTGAAAATTTGCTTTTTGAACCTATTTTCCAAAAATGTTGAGTTTGGTGACAGATCATCGAAATTTAAGTTTTATTATTTGTTCTCAAATGTTCATTGTCGCGCTTGACACCTCGCGGGTTTTTATCTTGCTTAGACTTCGAACTCGAACGACCGACTTCTAACGACAGCCAACGAGACGAGTGACGATAACTATCGACGACTAGCGACGACTTATAACTGGTAAGCCGACTGAGAACGATTTTGAAAAAGTGCCAACGAAGATCAACGAAATATGTAACGATCAACGACTGAAGACGACTTTTAACAGTATTAGACTGACAAGGAACGATTTTGAAAAAGTGCCAAGAAAGGTCAACGAAATAAGTGACGATCAACGACTGAAGACGACAACCGACTAGGAACGATTTTGAAAAAGTGCCAACAAAGGTCAACGAAATAATACCGAATGCCAATTACTGGCAAGATTATCTGACCCAGGACAACTGCTGATGGACCACAATGACGACACAACGACGTCACCAATTGATCGATGGATGACCTGCAAAAAGAGAAGAAAAAACCATGCCAACCCAGACAGCTCTTGACTGAAAAAATGTGAACAATTTAAGGAAAGAAATTTCAAAATCCCTAGAAAATTCCTATTGCCATTTTTGAGCCGTTTTGTAATAAAATCAAGAAGGGAAATTTTCAAAATTCCAGAAGATTGCAATGTTGTAAAACTTCAGCTTTGCAGTATTTACGGAATGTCAGCTCATAGTCTGTCAAATTGGATTCAATATCCACTTTAGATTTTATCACGTAGAAGAAGAATTGAAAATGTCTCTCCCTGCTGGATATGTCTGCTAATGTCGGTCAAGAAGAATCCTGTCTTCCGCATGCAAGAATGATAAACCGAAATATCGAGTGATTCATTGCCTAGTTCTTTCACAAGATATAAGAGATTTATCTTTAGTTACTAGGTGTCTAGATAATATAAATACCTTTACTGTATCAATTATCAATGTGTTTCCGTGGTTCTATCGATTGTGTAGACATTAATAAAAATAAATCAATAATGTGAATAGAAGAGGAAATCAGAAAACAAGATCTTCGCGGAGGTTGTATCAAAAATAGAAATTATTCATACTATTGTATCTACGACGAGTAAAGATATACACTGACGGTGACTGTTTCCTTTTCTCTTAATGAGGTGTTTGCAACTAACATCTTTTGCACTCGTTATCTCTTTGTAGGTGGCCATTAATGTGGNTTTATCTTTAGTTACTAGGTGTCTAGATAATATAAATACCTTTACGGTATCAATTATCAATGTGTTTCCGTGGTTCTATCGATTGTGTAGACATTAATAAAAATAAATCAATAATGTGAATAGAAGAGGAAATCAGAAAACAAGATCTTCGCGGAGGTTGTATCAAAAATAGAAATTATTCATACTATTGTATCTACGACGAGTAAAGATATACACTGACGGTGACTGTTTCCTTTTCTCTTAATGAGGTGTTTGCAACTAACATCTTTTGCACTCGTTATCTCTTTGTAGGTGGCCATTAATGTGGGCCATGGAAATGGCGACAACGAAGGCCAACCAAGAGACGGCACGTGCAAGGCATGCTGGATGAAACAGACCCTTTAATGAGGTGTTTGCAACCAGCATCCCTTGCACTCGTACCAGTCTTTTAAAAGATTTGGAGCCTATGTCCACCAACTGAGCCAAAAGTTACTGATTTTTAGGTCGAACTTTCACACATATGAAGTTGACGATGCTGATACTTCCATAAGGCTGTCACAGGTATGTTTCTTCGGTTTTTCAATTATGATTGCAACTCAACTTAACTCAATGTCGTGCAAGAAGGGGAAATTGGGGACAATTGCAACACGGAGCAATTGTAACACTGGCTCTCGTGCCTAGTAGGACAGTGCAAAGAATCTGATTTTTGCACAGAGCAAGCTCGTTCTAACAATGTAGTTGTAGAAATGAAAACTGGTTTTTTTAACAAAGGTGATGCAAAAATTTTCAGCACATTACCGGTTCTCTGAACAAAGGTAGGATTACCGTTCACAACTCGCAGTGAGTCGAGGCTGGCCAATACCTTCGGGGTGTTTTCTGGAGGAGTACCAGGCCAGGTGCAGCGTAGCGAAATGGTTGTGCGGAGGTGACAGTATCCATTGAAGGACGCTCGTCATGCATAATAATTGCATAAAAACAGGAGCAGAACAGAACACCTGCGCTGTTTCCATGAATGGCAGAACGAAGCTGAATTTCTTCTGTAGCTAAAACGTCAGAACAAACGCAGTCTTGATTTTCGCTCGTGAGATGAAGACTTGAAAGTCTTCTATAGCTAGGTACATAAGGGTAAGGGAAGAACATATCTAAGGGGCAGCTCGGCACAAAGTCCATTGTTTACCAACATTTTTGCCCGACTGAGGGCAGATTTTTGCCAGATTGGGGATGATTTTCAATAATTTTTCCAACGTTGGGGGTTGGGCTGCAGCCCCCTGGCTCGTACGCCTATGGGCATTATGGTTAGAGGTATACGGTTATCTACAGTTATTGATAGCAAACAGTAAGCAGTACTATATTTATGTCTACAATTATAAAAAATAAGTATCTGTATTTCTGACCGAAGAAAAAACAACGTAAACTATAGAACTGGACCGCGGAACACAGAATGTTGATGATGTTTCTTGAATTGGGAAATTACCTGTGTTTTTTTCCTACAGGACACTGAGTTCGTGTTGACAGAGAAATTCGTCTTCAACAATGGGGAGACGCGCTTTCGCAGGAAGCCTGGAGGGGAATTATTGTTCATGGTGGACTGCCAGCTCAAGATCCTTGGAAGCATCGAAGGAGACGAGGGGAAGGAGGGCTATTGGATGGTGCAATGCAGTTCCAGGGTATCTGGGTCATTGAGTACAAGGTATAAAGATGTTTTCTGTTGTTTCGAGAATTTTCANTTTTTTCCTACAGGACACTGAGTTCGTGTTGACAGAGAAATTCGTCTTCAACAATGGGGAGACGCGCTTTCGCAGGAAGCCTGGAGGGGAATTATTGTTCATGGTGGACTGCCAGCTCAAGATCCTTGGAAGCATCGAAGGAGACGAGGGGAAGGAGGGCTATTGGATGGTGCAATGCAGTTCCAGGGTATCTGGGTCATTGAGTACAAGGTATAAAGATGTTTTCTGTTGTTTCGAGAATTTTCACTCGGTAGATTAGAATTTAATACAAAAATGAAACTTCGCACGCCACAGAACAAGTCTATCACTGTTATCAAGTAAAAAAAAATCAAGATATCGAAAGCCACCAGAGAGCAGGTATCACACATAGCTTCTTTCAAGTCATCAAATCAAACACGCATTAATTTAAGAAATTTGTTATCAAGCTGCACAAAATAGCGCCGGCTATACTTTTTTGGGTCAAAAGGGTGTGGCAAAAGGATGTGTGTGGCAATATGAGCCGTATTTGCTTATATGGACAGAGATCGTATGGAATGTAAGATTTTTATGTACTGGATAGCATGATTATTCATCATGGTTATTCGTCAATTCTCTGCCAAGCTGATTCTGACAATTTTTCATTTTTCTACCAAACAACGCCTGAATTGTATATTTCTTGCAACATTCTGTTTGAAGAAACAATAAGAAGGTGAATTAGTTTAATTAAAGAGGCAAAATCCTACTCCAAAAAGGGGTG
Source organism: Aurelia aurita complex sp. Pacific (assembly GCA_004194395.1). Taxonomy (NCBI): domain Eukaryota; kingdom Metazoa; phylum Cnidaria; class Scyphozoa; order Semaeostomeae; family Ulmaridae; genus Aurelia; species Aurelia aurita complex sp. Pacific. Next base: position 34,741 of record REGL01000499.1, on the reverse strand, counting down.
CCGACTGATTTTCATTGCAAGAATATTTTGTCTTTATTTTGAAACATTCGGAACTGTAGTATTTCAAGAATTTCAAACTGAAAAGTGAAGAAATCCATCACTGCACATCTTTGATTCATCACTGCATAAATTTTTCATCATTGCGCCTCCTTGATCAATCCAACGAGAGAAAAATTTGACTCTTAAACGATCATTTTCAATGATTTAATCCACTCACAAATATGAAATTATATCGATATGTAGTATGTAACACGATGAATTGCAGTAGCGCTCGGAAAAATGGCTGTTGAAATTCCCAATAAAGTCAGCAGTGGCGTGGCCACGGGGGGTATGGGGGCAATTGCCCCCCCCACTATTGTCGAAAGATGGTCCTCGAGACCCCTCTAAAACCGAAGAAAAAATAGCTGGGTATAGGTTGGGTAAGACTTTTCCGAGAAATGTCAAATCTTCCATTTTAGCACTGGCAAGCATAATATTGGGAGATGCATACTAAGCCAAAGTAAAGGGCGTGGCCCCAAAAAATTTCCTGGGGTTCTTTCTAATACCCTCCCGCCGCTGCACTCGTTATCTCTTCGTCGGTGGCCATTTTTGTGGGCCTTGAACATGGCGAGAGCAATGAGGCCACGAAAAAGGATGCATTCGTAAAGACCGCGGTAAAGACGGCCAGTTGCAAAGGCCCCTTTACAGAAGGCTGCTTCTGAATACATTATTCTACCTTGCGAATCGAGACAAAGTCAAATCCCAAAAAATGGTGCACGATGTTGTTATGCAAAATTGTTGTTTGGGCTGTTCGGGGACTTTTTCAACTTTCAGAAGAGCAGAGTTTCACTGCAATCGTGCAAAGCTGCTGAGCGTGATTTGTCTCTTGCTTCGAAATTCAAATCTGCATGTGACGACTCTTTTTTCAATGAAGTTCATTAACAGCTTGTTGTGTCACTCTGCTTTATCCTCGCCAAGTGACTAGGAATTTTGATTGAAAGGTATTTCTTAGAATGTGTAGCAGATTTTCTCGTACCATCAATTTGGTGGCCCAAAAAATAAGCAACTTTTTCAAAACTCATCAGAATTTTATTGTATTACTGATTTTGAAATTGTCTTCGTGTGCATTTGTGTGGAGGACCAGACTAATCTTAGACATATTGCAAAGCCTTGAAATGGTCTTGACCTCGTAAGAATTCGTGCTTTTACAAGCTACCTGGTTTTGAAGTATACTCCGAAATCAGAAAGACTGATTGTCAATTGAATTGTTATCCAACAGTGACAACTAAACGGGTTGCTTATGTCGTCGACAAGGCTCTTCTATTATCAGGGCTCGAATTTTCTGATCATACCTTGAGATCTATCTTTTCAGCTAAAATGAGATATTTTGTCAAATACTGTTGCTCAAAACTTGGTTTTCCATGATGCTATTTTGTCGTTTCTTTCCCAAAAGGAAAATGATGATTAGCTATCAAGTATATTTGGCCCTTATTTGGTCCTTTTTGGTCTTTATTTTCAGTATATTTGAATGTTTTTCCTGAATATTTTTTGTTTGATTTCGGTGCAGGAACCTTCTCACTATCAAAGAATTATATGCTGTCTGGTACGTACTTGACTTTACAACGGCACCACATCTCCACTGCATCAACCAGTTGCCAGAATACGAGATCGGAGCTTGCCTGTATACATACCGGGTGAGTAGAAAAATGTGCACCCTTTGTAAAATCTTCAGGACTTGATTCTATTGCCGATACATCAAAAGCCTATAATTTCGTGCGTTAATATTTTCGGACACTTAATACGTCCGAAAATTTGAATGCCGGAAATTGTTGCATCATAAAAAAATCACAGCAAAACATTTCCACTGTTTGAAAACGTAATGTCTTGCTCACGAACGCTTTGCATTAAATAGGACTGTTGTGAGAGTGTTAATTAATGAAAAATATTATATTGTCTTAAGATAAATCCATCTTAGCAATCATTGTCATCTTCCTCAATAGTAATCGTTTGTAGGAATTTCTGGCCAAGCACCTTTAATTGAAATGAAGCACGATCTATAGATGTATTATATTTTCAGCATGAAGTAAGCAAAAATAAACTGAAAATATAGTTTCTAGTCGTCCGAAATTTCTATCAAAAAGTGTCCGAAAATTTTTAATTTTTTGTCCGAAAATATTTTGTCCAATATCTATTCGTCCAAAATTTTTTACTTTTAATGGATGTAAATTATGTTTTGTCTATCGTTGGCAAAGACCAAATACGTTCAAGACGTGATCAGTATTTTGTTTTTGTGGGAGAGACATAAGAGTATGGCCCTGATAACCTTATTTTAAGCAATAGTATTTCACGAAATTTGCCATTCTAGCCAGGAATCTAAAATTGTTTTATTTCAAATGATAGTGTAAGTCCCACGCAGACTAAGAGCAACAGCAACAACAGAAGAAACAAACTTTTTAAGTGGTCTTTTGGCATTAAAATTCAATTTCATAATCATTTCATGTAATTTTGGAGTATGCTTCAAAACCAGGTAGCTTCTGAAAGCATAAATTCCAACAAATTTAAGACCATTTCAAACTTTGCAATAGCTCTAAAATTGATTTGGTCCTTCCTTGACACAAATGCACAATGAGAGCTTTACCTGGTCGGTAATGTTATCAAATGCTGAATTTTGATGAGTTTTCAAAAGATGCACGTTTCGTTTTACTAACCCTTCAAACAATTGGCAACTTCCTGCTCTGACAATGTGAAAGACTCAAGCAGTATTACAATATCGGAACTACAAAGAGAAGAACATCATACATGACACTGAAAAACAACTCATTTGTGGATGTGTGGATGTGTGGTCTTAAACCAAAACAGAGAGCAATATTCCTCTTATTGGATTTACGATGTTTTTACGATGGAAAGATGTTTCCAGGTACATCACTCCATTTTTGTTCTTCGACAAAACTGCTGCAGAAATCGTTCAGGAAATATTGGTTTTTGGGACGAATGATGGACCTATTATAGTGATATATTTTAAGAATAGAACAAAAGAGGGTCATGTGGTATTTATTGTTTATCTTGTTTATCCTTTTTATGTATGTATGTATCATTTGCCACAATTACAAGTATTTACAAGTTATATAATATAAAAATAGATACAATACAATATATAATGTTAAAAACGTAAAGGAAAAACACCCCTAATTACAGTGGCAGGGATAGCATTAAAAGGTCAAGATGACCTTAATTCCATAATGGTCCCCTTAGAGGTGCTGGTACAACGAAAAACGT
>REGL01000499.1:0-14707 GCA_004194395.1 Aurelia aurita complex sp. Pacific | reverse complement strand
AAAATTCTAATAGTTTTAAAGATCGTGTTTCAAATTTTAAAGTTAAATACTCTTACTAAAATATGAATTTTAAAGATTTAATAATAAATAAAATCCCTCTGTTTTTTCTGTATCAAACAGGCTTCTTTGTTAAATGAGACTGCATTTAAATGTTCCTTCATACTTTTCAACTGGTTCTTGAAAGTGTCTATTCCTTTGATACTTCTTAAGTTAATGGGTAATGTGTTCCATAACAACGGACCTCTCCATCTTACCGACGTTCTTCCTATTTCTCTGGAGCATCTTGGTAACTCGAATGACAAGTTGTCTCTTGAGCGTGTCAATTTTCGACTGAAATGTCTTTCTAGCGCTTCGGGGGCTGTTTGCTGGTAAACTTTGTGCATGATACTCAATATCTTTCTTTTATATATACAATCGAGTCTGTCCCATTTGGCTAATCGTGATGTTTTTCAATCTGGTTTAGCATCTCCGGAACGCAACCTACCATCTTGGTTTTGGTGTCTTAAAACGCAGAATGACCTGCGCTTTCACGCAGACGATATACCTCCACAGGAAAACAAAGCACAAGTTAGCGATCATACAATTTGTACTTTTTGGGCGCTGGCCTGTTGCAAATATCAGAGTAGAAATCAAACCGATGAGCCAATTTTATCAGTATATTCACTACGCAATTCCTTGATTTATTGGGAATCTGTATATATCAGAAGTTAAGTGAATACAAGTATCAATATTATGCTATTTGAAGTTTTGTGAGCTGCAGTCAGGTAGGCCGTGCGTTATCTTTTGTTTCTTTTGAACTAATCCCTTTGTTTCTCGCGGCGGGGTTTGGTCATGCAAATAAACACTGGATGAATCCAGATTCCACCGTAACAGCTGTGTTTATTTGTGACTGTGTCTTATTATACTCTCCACTTTTATATGAAAAATATGCAGACACACTTTTCAATTAACGTGGGAGAGCAAAAAATAATAATTCTCGCTTGAAAGGCAACTGGATATCAAGATGATAATTTTGGCAAATATACCATTTAATAATAAATATGATGTCCACCATCATTGGCATTATTAAATACTATTAAAGACATGTACATGTTGTGGTTGAGACATGTCTTAAATTTAAAGCTAGAGTAGCTTCGCCCTGGTCCGACCACTAATGGATTCGGATTCCGAGTTGTGTAACCGCCTTGCATAATACTTTGAAATCAAAGGGAGCTCAAGCCTAGTTTTTCCAAAAAGCGTGTGAAAGTTGGTTCCCCCCTCTCATCACAGCCGTTACAATGGAACCTGCATTGATTCCGTGTTTACTTGTGTGACAAATCTCCGTCGTGAGGAAACAAAGGGATTAGATCACAAGAAACAAAAGACAACGCACTGCCTACCTGACTGCAGCTCATAAAACTCCGTTTCGCTACATTTTGATACTTGTATTCACTTAACTTTTAAAATGCTTTGATTCCCAATGAATTAAAGAACAGTTTCGTGCCAAAGAATGCTAAATCGGTCTACAGGTTCTATTTCTACTCCGCTATTTACTGCAGGCGATCCGCTCAAAAGGCACAAATCACGTGATCGTTTCCCTGTGCATTCTTCACATCTGCGTGAAAGCGCAGGCCATTCTGCATTTATAGATACAAAAATCAAGATGGTGGGTGATGTTTTGGCTGAGCGCGAGCAGAAAGAAAAGGACGAAGAAATCCCGTTTTGTTGCGTGATTTCGTGACTCGCACAAAATGCTCACATTTTGAAATGTTTATTTGAAAAAATACTGTAAAACTCTTTAAACTAGCAAATAAACTAGATAACTTCAACAAGGATGGCCTGAACAATCATTTTGAAGTTTCAATATTGTCAAAGGTGATATTAGACTTTATCTATTTGCAAACAAAGATCAGTTTTATTTGCGCGATTTTGTAAAATTCCTTGTTAATTTACGATCCAGGGAGAATCGAAGTTCCATTATACTGGATGCGTAACAGTTGTGTCATTTGAACCTCCCCTCTGGAATGTCAGGAATTAAATAAATCCCTGTAGGCTTAATAGAGCTTTTACAGTATGCAGATTTCAAGATTATATTGTCTTTTTCTGGCTCACCGGGTACATAATATTCTGTACAAGAAAGTTTTGTCAAGTGAAAATCTTTTTAATCCTTAATGTCTGAAGCTAATGTTAGTTGCTTAGTAAATGATTTTTGAAACTTCCTTAACCTTTTTAAGTGCTGACGATACTGTTGGTGATTTAAAGAAGCTCATAGCTGCACAGACAGGTACAAGAGCAGAAAGAATTGTCCTGAAAAAATGGTGGGTTATTTATTCATTCAGTTTTCTATTAATTTATTTGTATTTACCCATGAGTCAAAATTGTCAACCTTTAGCTTTAGCTTGCTAGCTGTTTTGTTACATTCCTTCAAATCAATTTAGTTGTCTAAGATTTCTCATATTTTACTCCTGTTGCAAGCTACATTTTGGTGCAAGAAAATCTCTCACATTGCTGCAAGTTGTGGAAAAACAGCTGACAAGACTCCTTGATTACCAACACTTGGATGATTAAATATGTTGCTGGCTTCATGCTGAAAATAGGAAGTGCCAAACTTCAATTAAATACCAAAGAGAAATAGCATTTTTAGCCAACATTTCGGTGTTTTTCACTGAACAAGCAAATGTATTGCTAAATATATAATTTCCAAAATTACAATATCCAAATATTTAAATTGCAGATAATATTTACTTTTTCAGACTTAGCCTCAAAAACAACCTATCAATTTGGGCTTTCCATAAAATTTAATTTTTACAGACTTTCTTATTAGCCTACATTAACAGCTTCCATATTCGTTATTTAATGTCTGAGCCTGCCCCATAGTATTCTTTTACATTTGGGAAGATTTTTCTTGCTGTCTTAGGCCAGTTTTTAGTGTCATGAGCCTGTATCATCAGCAAATTTTATCAAGTAAATATGAATTAAATGAAAAAAATGAAAAAATGAAATGAAAAAAGTATTTTAGGCCTTTTTCTTAAGGATTCTGAAATAAAATCACATTATCATAAAGTGATTTGTGGCATACAGTTTAGTTCAGTCTGCAGTTTCATATTTACATTACATGCAATTTATTGACAAAGAGCTACCTTAACGTTTGGGTGGTAATATTTTCAGACATTTCAAGTGTCCAAAAATCTTAAGTCTAAATATTTTTGTTGTCCAAAGTGTTTAATGTCCGAAATTTCGGTAGTAGAAATATAGCAGAGAAAATCATTGTACTGCTTAGAAATATGTTGCTAATTAAGCAATTTGCATATCGGGTTAGCCAGAAAAAACGCCCACCGTTTTAAAGTAAAGGCCGGTGCTCTCTAAATATACAAGCAATGATGTTTTTCAATATCTAATTAAACAGCCGACATGTTCAATTATTTTTAGAATTTTTCGTAGCTAAGGAATTTTGTATTGCGTTCAGATTTTACGAGGGATTTTCTCGAGAAACTCCCTTCGAGAAAACTTTAAAGATGTGCTAGAATCACGAGCAATTTTCCCTAATGTTCTACCTCTCGTCAATGACCTTATGTGCTATCCTCTTAGGAGGATGAAAAAGTCTTCACCTTAGTATGAACAACTGATCCAGAGGGATTCCATTCTCCCAAGAGGACAAAATACATGAATACATGTAAGTGTCATTATTATTAGGAAGGAAAACAAAGCACATGTTGCTCGTTGTTTTCACTCGTTGTTATAGGTTTTTGAAAGGGGCTTTCTCCAGAAAATCTCCCATATCCACAGGAAGGAATGACCGGATGGAAGCCGGGTAAATTACTGAATCTAATTGGACATATCAGCAATGAAACAAGACAGTATTCATTATTATTGCTTGGATTTTCAGGGAGCAGTAATTTTGCAAACTCCGGGCGTTTTTTTTCTTTTTGCTCACCCGGGAGCGAAATAATGTGTCGGAAGAGCTACTGGATGAAACATTATCATTACAGTTTTTTAAATAAATTCACTTTGGCAGTCATGCTCATCATCCACAGCAGTAATTATTGAATTGAAATTGCTGATAAGGACTCCTTTGAAAACTCGTGACGAACTACAGTTGGTAAAATTATAACATTTTAATCACATACAAACAAAGGAAACTGTAAATAAACCATTTTCCATAATCATCCGAAATTTTTCCCTAAACATCCAAGATTCTGAGAAAAAAATCCGAGAGCTCTTGTTCAAAGTTCATTCGTCGAAACTATTTTGCTTTTGGTGCATTCACGCAAATAACTAAGCTACGAGATTGAATAAGACAATATTATGGAAAACATTGCACATGAGAATGATGCAACAAATATTTGGACAAATTATGACATTTTGACGGCAAATTAAAATTTGATTGATTCAGATGAAAATTTTGATTCATTTGCAAATCTCCTTTTTCAGGTACACAATCTTCAAGGACCACATTTCCCTGCGAGATTGTATCTTTTCAATGTCTTATATGGCTCCATTGAACTATTGCAAAGTAATAGACAAAACCAGCTGAGGTTCGTTTTACCCATTTTTTGCAGGAAACTTTAGTATTGTATTTTCAATTTTTGCCTTCATTGCACAAGTTTTCGTTTCGTTCTGAATTATTTAAAATCGTATGGGTGTCAAAGAATATTGTGTTACAGTTACGCCATAAACTGTAACCAAATTGCAGCAAAGTGATTTCTCATTTTTCAGTAAAACGTCTTATTTCTCGAAAGGTCTGTCACAGTGAAGCTACGGTTTTTATATCAATGATGGCTCATACAAAATAATCTCCACGACTGAAAAATTTGTACAGAACTACCTATTTGCAAGATTTTGAAGAAATTTATACTGAAAGTACAACGTAAGAAGACATTTTTATTTCATTTTAAAATTATTTATCAATGGTAGCCCCATCAGTCAGTATGATTGATTTTCAGGGGGCCGTGCCAAAAACTTTACAAATTTAAAATCTCCTAAAACTAATAACGGGAAAAGGAAACTACTTACAATCAGAAATCATTTATCTACAACTAATTACAATAAATTTACAATCAACCCTTTATCTTGTTCTTAAAAGAAGATAAAGAGGGAGCTTACTTGGCCTCGCGGCTGAGATCATTCCAAATTTTCGCTCCGTGAAATGCGAACTTTTTTGCCCATTACTAGTTTTCATTAATGGCACTAGCAACTCAATTTCGGTATTTCTAAGGTTGAGGATATTGCGATCAGAATTTCTAATAAACAAGTGTGAGAGATAATCAGGCGCAAGACTATTAACAGACTTAAATACAATTGTTGCAGTCTCACTTCTGATCATTCATTTTTAACTCTGTAATCAAAGGTTCGGCAGGAGCATCGTAGCTGCTATTTGTAATAATTCTAGCGGCACGATTCTGCAATTTTTGAAGCTTAACCAGCCGGAACTCAGCACAGTTCCCCCACACAGAGCAGCAGTACCGAAAATGTGGCTCTACAATACCTCTATATAATTTGCAAAGAACAGTTCCAGATACCGGGTGAGTCAGAAAAAAGAATCCCCGTTTAAAAGGTTACGGCTCCCTGGATGTCAAGACAATGATATCGGCAAATATATAGTTTAATGATAGAAATGTTCAAATCTGCTATAAAATTTACCTGACTGAAATCGGCCACTCCATTCTGAAATTATGAGGGATTTTTTCGAGAAAGCCTCTTCAAAAAACCTTAAAAACGTGCCCAAAATCATGAACAAATTTCCCAACATTTCTGCCTTACCATGGCCTTACAGCAATGACTTATGGATGCTTTAGCACGTGCTATCCTCGTGGGAGAATGAACAAGTCCTCCCCCTGGTATCGATGACCTATTCAGGGGGATTCCATTCTCCCAAGGGGACAAAATACATGAATTTATGTGAGTGTCATCAATTTTAGGAAGGAAAATGTGCTCATTGTTTTCATTCGTTTTTGCAGGTTTTTGGAAGGGGGCTTTCTGCAGAAAATCACCCATATCCACGGGAAGGAATGGCCGATTAAGGCCGGGTAAATTACTGAACCTAATTGAACATATTGGCAATGAAACAAGACATTTTTGAATATTATAGCTTTGATATTCATGGAGCAGTGGCCTTCCAAGGGGGAATCCTTTTTTCTGACTCACCCGGTAGAACAGTTCCATTTATAGGTTAGACACCTATTAGTGGAAACCAGTATGACATCAACCATACCGGGTGGACCAAAAAGCACTACAGCTGTTCCAAAATTCCTTGGGTGGAGAATACTTGCGGTATTGAACTAAATCAAAGCTTTATTGATAGCCGAAAGGCTAATGTATTTATTGTTATATTTCTATTTCCTGAGCATTGGAAATATTAGTAAAATTTTATTTACAAACAATGTGTAAACACGAAATGCGTGAAAAAGGCCTGAAACCCTTGATCAGAATTATATTCCCGGTGAGTAAAATAAAAGAATTCCCGTTTGGAACGCCACTGTTCCCTGAATATCAAAGCAATAATATTGAAAACTGTCTTGTTCCATTGCCAATGTGTTCAAAAGGTTCAGTAATTTGCCCGGCTTTAATCGACCATTCTTCCCGTAGATATGGGAGATTTTCTGCAGATAGCCCCTTCCAAAAACCTGCAAAAACAAGTGAAAACAATGCGCAAAATGTTCTTGGTTTTCCTTCCTAAAGATGATGACATTCACATGTATTCGTGTATTTTGTCCTCTTCTTGGGAGAATGGAAGCTTCCTGAACAGGTTATTCGTACCAGGGGGGAGATAAGAGGATAGCACGTGCTAAAGCGTACAGAAGTCACTGCTGTAAGGCTCGTGTAAGGCAGAAATGCTAGGGAAATTTGTTCATGATTTTGGGTACGTTTTGAAGGTTTCTTGAAGAGGCTTTCTCGAGAAAATCCCTGATAATTTCTGAACGGAGTGGCCGATTTTAGTCAGGTAAATTTTAAAATGGATTTGAACTTGTCTACCATTAAATTATATATTTTTCGATATCATCGTGTTGATATCCAGGGAGCCGTGACCTTTCAAACGGGGATTCTTTTTATTGACTCATCCGGTACAATCTCCTCACAAAAACAAATTTCATTCCTCTCAAGAGTTAAGAATCAGATGTTTATAACAACAACGGCGTATATGATCAGATACTTTCGCAAAAATCAGTTTTAAGCCGCGAGGAAAATGAAAATATCTGCACGCTGACCCAAGTGAGGAGATTACTTTTCCCTTTTTCACGCATGTCGAGGTTACAGAATTTTTGTAAATTTAATTTTACCTAAGTTTACAGTGCTCAGAAAAACGGAAGAAAAGTCAAAGAAGTATGTCAGCCTTTAGGGTACCAACCAAACTCTGATGGATTTCAATATCTCAGCTATTCTCCGTTTTATGATTTTCAAACATGTGAAGTTGTTTCTAGTCCGTCCGGTAGTACATTTTCTCCAAAATTTAGACCATGTTTTCACTGTACCAGTACAGTTTTGAATCGTTACAAAGTTGATACGGCTTTAGAGCATTCACACTGCTCCAGAATGAAATTATTCTTTAGATCGAAGGAACAAAGCGTTGTGAATAAGCAAGAACAGTGTAAACAGGAGGCTGATCTACTGAGTGACGCGAAAAAAGTGTCTCAACTCAATCTGTTATAGAATTAAAAGTAAGTGGCCTATTGAAATGCTTCAAACGTTGCTCTGTTGCTAAAAGACTAGCCTACGTTCAAGTACGCTTTCCTTCCAGAACTGTGTTTATTCCCAGTACTGTTTTCGTGACATAGTACACGGAGTAATTGATGTCCTCCTAATCCGTTTCTAACGTCTGTTAGTGTTGGCCAATCAAAAATCACGCTGTCTGGTTCCCGTGGTCATCTCGTATAACAGTTGATGTCGTATTGCATCAACACCGGAATTTGAAACCACAAAATTATTCTTACGTCATCTTGACCTTGACAGGACAGTCTCTGTGTACTGGGTCACGAAAACAGTACTGGGATTGGGAATAAACACAGTTCCTACAAGATATGCGCCCTTTCTACGTTATGAGAATTTTTTGCAATTTTGTTCGGCACGGTAAATTTCCCGAATTAAGGATTTTGAGGAAAACTTGCATGCCTGAAATCCTCAAAAAAGTCGACAAGTACAGGGGATCGATTTAAAGCCATTTTACAGATCTTCAAATGAGGAGCGTGTTTCATTTCAGCCTAGGAATATGCAAATCAGTCAAAAGTTTTCAGAGCAATTTTATATTCCGTAGGTACCTAAAAATATTCCCAGGCTGAAATGAAACACGCTCCTCATTGTTTTGAAGATCTGAAATGGCTTTAAATTCCTTGAAATTCCTCGAAATCCTTAATTCGGGGCATTTCCCGTTGATAAAAATTGCGAAAAATACTCACAACGTATGCTTTAAATCCTCAAAAAAAGTCATCAAATACAGGGGATCGATTTAAAGCCATTTTACAGATCTTCAAATGAGGAGCGTGTTTCATTTCAGCCTAGGAATATGCAAATCAGTCAAAAGTTTTCAGAGCAATTTTATATTCCCTAGGTATACCTAAAAATATTCCCAGGCTGAAATGAAGCACGCTCCTCATTGTTTTGAAGATCTGAAATGGCTTTAAATTCCTTGAAATTCCTCGAAATCCTTAATTCGGGGCATTTCCCGTTGATAAAAATTGCGAAAAATACTCACAACGTATGCTAGTCTTTTAGCGACAGAACATATTTATATTTTTATATTTAATTCTTTTAAGGAGAGTTGCCCTTCAGCAGAAGCTGGTTTTCAAGGGGCTCTCCGATAAAACGATAATTACAATCTACAAAAGTTTTAAATTAAAAACTATTAAACAAATTAAAGTATAAAACCCTATTTACAATATTCAAAACAATTGTACAATCATAAGGAAAAAATGTACAATAAAAGAAAGAAACCTCTGTTCAAATACTATTCTTGAAACTATTCAAAGAGGATGCCTGCTTTGACTCGGATGAGAGGCTTTTCCACAGTTTTGCGCCTCTATACGAGAAACATCTCTGGCGCAACGTTTGAATCATTTCAATCAGCCACTTGCCTCTTTTTCTACGAGTATATCAGATTGCTTTGGGTTCCTTTTTTCTAAGTCACCCTGTACACTTTTGTTCCGGATCCAAAGATGAACCGGCATCTTGCAGTTCGAACAGTTTAACTTTAATCATTTAATAATAACAAGCGTATCTTTCAGACTAAGTGTATTTTCTTAACTAAGAATATCAGATGAGATCAACGATGGCATGAATTTGGAATTGTATTACAAGTAAACTTCTTCGACTTACCTACATTGTACATAGCCATTGGACAGCTTCTGGTACATATTTTACGTGAGAAAAGGTTGTTTTGCAGCAGATAAAGAACCTGAAAGAGATTCTATCATATTGGATCAAGGTCTGAGAATTCTTTATCTTGTATTAACTGACGACTTTACTAGTATCTTTAAATTGTAAAGGACGGAGCCAAAATATGTTGAATTTTGCAAACTTTCCTTTGGTTTTGTGTTTAGTCATGTTGCTGTTCAACAAGTGAAAAGCAGCCTGATTGTGACCTACGGGGCGGAACAAAAAGAACTTCGTCAACAGTTTGAAAAAGTTTGATGCGGAGAATACTTTAATTATAAGACTGAATCAAAATTTGATTGATAGGCAAAAGTCTTAAGTTTTTTTGTGATTTTTCTCCTACTTTTCCTGAGCATTGTAATATATTGGCAAAAATGGATTTATGAAAGTTCCTTCACTTTGAAATGCTTGAAAAGGGAATCTCTTCACTCAAAGCAACAAGGGCAGATTTTGTAATACAATAGCAACAGTTGCGTTTGATTGACACATAAATTCAAAGTGATTAGCAACTGCAGACAAAGGAAATTCTCTCAACCAATAATTCAAAACAAACAAAGCCGCAAAAGTTGCCTCGAAACCAGTACGGCAAACTCTCACCTTGTGCAAGCGAAAGATGGTTTTTAAGAGAAGTTACGTGCTTATAACGAAAGAAGAAGGGTAAATCTAAAGATCTGCGTGGTGGATTTTGTTTATTTGATCCAGAAGCCGAGCAGAAGGTATTGTAATTCTCTCGTATTTAGGGCTGACATGAAACAATTATAAAACAGATCCTGAATCAAATAAACAAAATCCGCCAGACAGAACTTTAGATTTACCCTTCTTCTTTCGTTATAAGCACATAAATTCTCTTAAAAACCACCTTTCGCTTGCACAAGGCGAGAGTTTGCCTTGCTAGTTTCGAGGAAACTTTTGCGGCTTTGTTTGTTTTGAATCACTGGGTGAGAGAATTTCCTTTGTCTGCAGTTGCTAATCGCTTTGAATTGATGTGTCAATCAAAATCAACTGTTGCTATTGTATTACAAAATCTGCCCTTGTTCTTCGAATTGAGGTGTCAATCAAAAGCAACTGTTGCTATTGTATTACAAAATCTGCCCTTGTTCTTCGAATTTTGAGGTGTCAATCGAAAGCAACTGATGCTATTGTATTGCAAAATCTGCCCTTGTTCTTCGAATTGAGCTGTCAATCAAAAGCAACTGTTGCTATTGTATTACAAAATTTGCCTTTGTTGCTCAGAGCCACATGCAAATACTTATCATTTCTCTCGAGGCTGAAAAACTGATTTTGCTAAAATATCAGATCATATTAGCTGTTGCTTTTATCAAGATTTGACTTTTGAGGCGAACGAATTGTGTTTGAATGATGAGATAATTAACAATTTTGTCGAAGGTTTTAGGCCTCTTTTCACGGATTTTGTAGTGACGGATTTTTTGTAAACTGAATTTTACCAATATTTCCGATGCTCAAAAAAATAGTGGCAAAATTACTAAACTAAGATACATCAGCCTTTCGGCTATCAATCAAACTTGGATTCAGTCCAATGCCTCGAGAATTCTCTGCGTAACGAATTTTTAAACAGTTGAAATATTTTTCCTTGGTCCAACCGGTATAAGAAGTTTAGCGGATGGGTAAAAAGAGTGTCCTCGTCTGCCAGAACGCATGGTTATAGTATCAAAAAAATATTCTTATTGCGTGTAGTGCAATTGTACAAAGATAAACAAGAAGTAGAATAAAAGCACTTTGATGCGAATTGAAATAGCACGACGTTTCGAGCATAGCCCGTTATCAAGCAAAGAAATATTTGTATGAATAGTTCTTTGCTTGGTAACGGGCTATGCTCGAAACGTCGTGCTTATTTCAATTCGCATCAACGTGCTTATATTTTACTTTATTTACTTGTTTATCATGGTTGTAGTGGCCTGTAAACAACTGTCCATGAATCGCAAAAATATTTTGATACAAAAGATGCTATGATAAATATGGAACTGTGTAATTCTGCATTAAAGTAATGAACCACTTAGTTTGCAAGTTTTTTTCTTAAAAATATTTCTTTCAAAAGCTACAAACATCTATCAAAGTCAAATTTGTCTCATTTTCAACTTTAGAACAATAACATTAACCTAGCATGTCCCAAAAAATTGTTGGACGTTTCAATGAATATTGAAAAATAATGATAAATTAAGGAGCTCCGTGCTAGGATAACCCTTTTGAAATTCCTATCTGAAATCAGTAGGATCTAAAAAAATTCCAATTCTAACTGTAGAATTAAAGGACCCTTGGGGAGCATAGGTTTCAAATGTTTAAAAAGGCTGGTGTAAAATTGAGTGACCTATTCCTCTGAACTGAATGACTTCAAAGAAACTTGAGGTAATTCTCTGCAATTCTACCGTTGGAATTTTCTGAAATCTTCAATATTTTCAGAATTAGAGTGTTTTTCTCCTTTTTCAAGAATTCAAGAAAAAATTTTCAGAAAAACTTAAAACCATCGTAATTTCTAAACTGTTTGACGTAACATGAAATTGTTTCGAAGAAAACCATAGTTTATGATTGCCTACAATATGGTATCAAGCAAAAGCCTGTCACTCATCTGGTTTATAATTAGAAATTTGATGACGTCACATCCTCAAATGAGTTGAAATGTAAGATACGCTGTAATTTCCAAAAATATTCAAAATTTCTGAAAAGTCCAACGGTAGAATTATAGATAAGTATGTAAAGTTTCTTTCAAGCCATCCAATCAGAAGAAATAGGTCATTGAATTTTACACCCACCTTTTTTTACGCCGAGATAAAGATTTGGAACCTATGCTCCCTTGGGGAGACACGTGGACCTTTAGCAAACCTTTCAGGCCCGTAGGAAGCGGGGGGGGGGGGGGGATGGGCTTGAGCCCCCCCCAATAATTTTGAAAACAATGGTGCTACGTCACACAAATTAATTAGATGTATTGTTCTCTATTGTTTTAAGAACAATTGCCCCCCCCCAATCCGAAGCTTCTTCCTACGGCCCTGAAACCTTTCAGTCACAAATACTTTGAATATCCTCAGCCAATGGTATCTAAATAATAGCGCTGTCACATAATGGCACTTATGATAATTTAGTTTACAACAGAACGTGAGATATTTTGAAAATATGCTAATTGGCCTTGCTTATTTTAGTACAAAAAGTTTCTTAACTTATTTCTTATTTCTAAATGGATGAATNTGCTCTTCTTTAGCTTTATAGTAGTCCATGTTTATTACTGCATCATTTTCAATTTGGTCCCATTGCAATTCAAATGAATTAAACAGCTCAATGTTTCTCCCTTCCTGCTTTCCCAAAAGGGCACCAAATACTAGAAGAAAATACCCTTGAAATACACTATGCTTCGAAACTTTTTAACCATAAAAAGAAAATAACATACAGTAAAGTACTCTATAAAAATCTGAAAACTAACAACTTTGATGGCCAAATGCTTTCATTTCATAGCAAAATATTGCAAACCAGGCCCGTAGAAAGCGGGGGGGCAGGGGGGCTTGAGCCCCCCCAATAATTTTGAAAACAATGGTGCTACGTCACACAAATTAATTAGATGTATTGTTCTCTATTGTTTTAAGAACAATTGCCCCCCCCCCAATCCGAAGCTTCTTCCTACGGCCCTGAAACCTTTCAGTCACAAATACTTTGAATATCCTCAGCCAATGGTATCTAAATAATAGCGCTGTCACATAATGGCACTTATGATAATTTAGTTTACAACAGAACGTGAGATATTTTGAAAATATGCTAATTGGCCTTGCTTATTTTAGTACAAAAAGTTTCTTAACTTATTTCTTATTTCTAAATGGATGAATTGTCAATTTGGTCTCCAACACTGCTGCAGATATGTTTCTTGACATTTAAGACATCATATTGGAATAAACAGTTTTTTATCATGCTTAAAACATGGAAAAATTGTTGCTTGCCGAAATCAAAGACTCGTCCCTTTCTATTCAAGTAAAACATAGTGCTCAAATCTTTAAAAGGTCGGTGTAAAAATCTATTACAGTTTCCCTTGGACTAAATGGCTTGGAAGGAACTTAGCGTTTTTTGCTTTAAATCTGCCGTGGAAATTTATTGATATCTTGATCGGCATTTATTAAATTTGAGGCTATGACGTCATCGAATGTCTAATTCCTAAACCAGAAAAGATACTGATTTCTACTTTTCACCATTTGTAGGCCTTCATAAACTATGGGTTTCTTGAAAGTTATATGATTTTCCTCCTTTGGTTTAGGATCAACGATGAATTGAATGTTTTAAAAATTGTCCGTCAATTTTTTCCAAAAACAATGAAATTGCCACCATTTTAAGAAAATCAAGGTATCAAATAATTTCCACGGCAGATTTACAGCAAAGTACTATAAGTTCCTTTCAAGCCATTCAATTCAAAGAAAAATGGACTGTAACTTTACACCCACCTTTTTAAAGATTTGAAAGATTTGAGCCCTATGCTGTCAAATAAAGTGCCATTCGAAGCATGTTTCATCACAAACTGTTCTTGTGCTCTTATGCCTTTTGCACTCATTACAAAGCTCGCTTGGCTCCTGATTCCAGCATTGATTTGTCTGCAACTGAACTCACTCTACCATACCGGGTGTCCCAAAAAAATGTATACGGATTTGGTTGACTCCAGCGATGTGAATTTAGCTTCAATCAATGTCTAATCACTCTAAAAATGTTCCTCGTTAGTTAACTTGAACATAGGTACCTCGTTTGTTGGTATTGGTGCTGTGGGAGCAGACATGCAATTTTGAAAGCTCAAATTTGCCTCTTCTTGCAAACCAGAGATTTTTTTTTTTTTTTTTTTTTTTTTTTGTGCTCTTATGCCTTTTGCACTCATTACAAAGCTCGCTTGGCTCCTGATTCCAGCATTGATTTGTCTGCAACTGAACTCACTCTACCATACCGGGTGTCCCAAAAAAATGTATACGGATTTGGTTGACTCCAGCGATGTGAATTTAGCTTCAATCAATGTCTAATCACTCTAAAAATGTTCCTCGTTAGTTAACTTGAACATAGGTACCTCGTTTGTTGGTATTGGTGCTGTGGGAGCAGACATGCAATTTTGAAAGCTCAAATTTGCCTCTTCTTGCAAACCAGAGATTTAGCCTTTTGGCCTAAGCAAATTGTTAAGGCACATCGTATAAATTATAGATATCCTTGATATACTTTGAACAATATTAGATATTCTATTATTCTGTTTTCCAGAATTCACCCCCAAGTCACCCACAGGCCAGTTTCTTAATTTTTCATTAATTTCAGTTCTTAATTTTGATGTGCTTCAGGAACTTGCTTAGGCCAAAAGGCCAAAGGCAAATTTGAGCTTTCAAGATTTATATTTCTGCTCTCA
>REGL01000498.1:183958-214154 GCA_004194395.1 Aurelia aurita complex sp. Pacific | reverse complement strand
CAAGGTAAATAAATATGTAATCAACACGTTCGTGTCCTAACACCCTTGC
The DNA here is from genome assembly GCA_004194395.1 of Aurelia aurita complex sp. Pacific. NCBI lineage: Eukaryota > Metazoa > Cnidaria > Scyphozoa > Semaeostomeae > Ulmaridae > Aurelia > Aurelia aurita complex sp. Pacific. The sequence continues at coordinate 214,105 of REGL01000498.1, read as the reverse complement.
CCAAATATGGTGCGGCACGTGTCCTTGTACATTGTCTTTACGCAGCTATTTTTATGAAAAGTTTATGCTTAGATTCCCTTTGAAGCCAAAACACCGACTTGGTTTCTTTATTTTCTTGAATTTTTATGAAGGCTGGATATAAGGGTGAATTGATTGACTGATATTTTATAGGTGAGATCAGCTATTATTTCTTTCTATCTCAAATCAACTACTATCGTTTCCCCAGGAGGGGGGGGGGGGCATTCAGTGCATGCGCATACGGGGAGGTAAGTCCGAAATTTTTGGGTCAGAATATTGTTGAAAGTGATATTTTTGGGTTCCAATAAACATGGTCATGATATTTTTTTGGAATCAAATATAGTCAAAATGATACTTTTGAGCTCTTTAGGGAGCTGTCGTGAAGTATGGAACAGACCGGGGCGGAAGGGATTTCAAACTTCACTTTCAAATTATGTAGCCCAATGCAAGAAAGGAAAACAATACCACATTACACATACACAATGCTTTCAGAAGGCAGCAATGAAAATATCAGAAGATACCACTATGGTAGAAACTGAAGAGAATGGTGACAGTGATACTGACAGTAGTGATTGAAAATTGATAGTGACTGAAATTTTTTTTGAATATTTTAAATGAACAATTTCATGGCACATGTTTAATGTTTGAAATAATTTGTTAGCCCAACATTTTCCCCTCAAAAGTTTTGGTGACCCTGTTGAATCCCTTCCGCCCCAGTCTGTTCCATACTTTATGACAGCTCCCTTAGAGGCAATTCTGACCTCAAGTTGTATAGTTTCGGGATAGTTTAAGTTTGTTTACAGATGGCAAAGTATAAAATGAGCTGATATTTTCGGGTTGCAATGAAGCTAAACTGATATTTTTGTGTTGCCTGAAAATTCATCGGACTGACCCCCCCCCCCCCTCTCTTCCCCGTATTTGCGTATGCGCTTTCCCGAATTTTCCACAATTTGCCTGACTCATTCACGCAGTTTGATGATTATCAGAAAAACGAATTACTCTCTACCCCAGCAACTACTCTCCTACCTATTTCATTGGCGCAATGTACTTTCTATGAAAGAAGTAACAATACCTTCGACACACAGAATTTGCTGGCATTAAATGGAGCGTCCAGAAAAAATTTAAACCTTCCTCCGAATGCCAGTTTCCTAAGTCAAAATAACAAATCTTTTGAACCCTTCATGTTGTTTATAACTCAATTTCATTGCTTTTCCAAACTTACCCAACAATGTTTCGAGTTTTCTTGTAAAATTATCCCAACTTTCCTCAAATATGACATTAAGAAGCAAAACCCCTCCTCCAGCTCACAGCCGTTGAGTCGTGGATTTTTCTGGACTTTGATAGATTAAATGCTTCCCTAAGCCGTTTGAGGGGGACTTCTTTTGGGAACATTTGGGAGCCAATCGAGACATCTACAATACTCTCGGTCTCGCCCTTCAAATTCAGTATCTGTTGCATGTCTACAAGTTCAAAATGCCAAGTTTAGCAACTCCTAGAAATACACTACAACTGGCGACTATCAGGCCTAAAATTGCCGTGCCTAGGCCATTCCCAACTTTGAGAAGATTTTCACCTCGTTATTACACACACTGATAGCGTACCTCTAGTTTCCTACTGGAGCCTGGGCACGAACGTCTGAATTGTTCCATATTAGGTATGATGCAAGATGGCTTCCCATTACACAGTGCAAACACAACACAATACATTTGACATCTTCCGCCTTCACCATATTTGGCATGTATGATTGATAGTTTCTTTTCCAGTGGACAAGGTGAGATCGTCAAAATTTTTCCTCCAGTTATGCTGGCTGTTTGAATTGGCGCATCTGTAAAAGGAAAACCAATCATATTCAGCGCTAGGAGATATAAAACTAATCTGTTGTAGCCCACTGTTTTATTGATAGTTTTGGAGGCTTATCCATTGGCTTTCTTGTGTCCATGCACCCCCAAGAATTGTTATCGGGACACGCGAATGCAGGGAGGAACAAAACTGCTGTAAGAGCAATGACTTGCTTTTCTTAAAACCCATAGCTTGTCCAAAATTGAAGGTTCTGCAGTGTCAGCTTTGTCCGGCGCTCCCTGGTTGTGTTAAAAAGGTATCTCGCTTAGACAGAACATGATGAATTATACCCGGCGAGTAAAAAAGTTAAAATGTTTGGTTGGCTGTGGAATAAAAATTACGTGGCCGATATTCAAAACAAAAAAGTCAATCTATCAGTCCAAAGGCCAACTTAGATGTGAAAAGTTTGTTTGGAAAAATTACTCACCTTTCAGACACAGAAATAAGGAAAATGCTAGTAAAGGTTTGTATGGGAACTCTGATGGGAACGAGAATTCCATGTTCGAGGTTGGTCCATGATTTACTTGTCATTAACATATGAATTCTCTTAAATAAACTCACAATCGTATTGAATCAAATTTCAATGACAAGTAAATCACGGACCAGAATCGAATAATGGAATTATCGTTCTCATACAAACCCCTGACCAATATATTCTTAATTTCTGGCTCTAAATGAAGAGTGCTTTTACAAAACAAAAGTTTCACATTTAAGTTAGCCTTTGACTGATAGATTAACCTTTCAGTTTCTAATATCGGCCGCGTACGTTTTATTTAAGAGCCTGCCGAACCTGTTAAGATTTTTCTAATTCAAGCAGGATCATTAGATCAATTACAACGATTGAGATTGTTTTCAATTGTAGAAGTGTAAATTTACAATTTGATGTTGCTCGGATTTTTTTGCCCAACTACCTTTAGTGTAGAAACCACAATAAAAGCATTCGGAAACGTTGCTAAATGAAGGCAAGGTTCAAGATTTAGTGAAAAATTCTGACGTCACCTTTCATCAAGATTTGACTCATAGGTACTTCAAGTAAGACAAAATTACTTACCAGGCCTCCTGATACATTCATATTGCATATCAAGCTTCGAATCTGGTGCTGCACAGGGGCTATCTAATTTATGCTGCTCTGCAACAATGTTACATGATTTATTCCCGTTGCATAATTGTGAGAGAACACAATGTGCATGAGGTGTTCTGCATTTTCCATCCCCGAATGCTGCTTTGTGAATTCGAATTTCTCGTTTGCCTTTGCATGAAAGTTGTGCTTTGGCTTTTCTTTGGACTGAAAGGTTTCGAACGCCTCCTACAAGGAAAAGAAACCATTAAAATACTTATTTGTGGCTTTCGATTTTCTAGCAAGAAAAATGACAGGTTTCCCAGAATATATTTCCGTCTTGATCAAATGTTGTTGAAAATCTTAAGACAGACAAGGGAAATTTGAAATGGTAAAATTTCACTTGTCCAAGTCAAACTTAAAATTTGACCCATTCTTGTTTGCTGCAACACAAGGAAGGACCCTCTGAAACATATTTTAAAACTTAGGAGAAACGGGTGCAAGAAGCCTATATAACAGTTTATTGGAAAATTATTATCCTTTCCTGCACCCATCAATATCGTTTTCATTTGTCAATAAATAATTTCTTGAGAGTGCACAAGGAAAGGAGGGAGCTAGAAAATAAATGTTATTAGCAAATGCAGAAAAGTAAAAATATTTTAAAAATAAACTGTTATACGGGGTTCCAGTGCAAAAGAGAGCAACGAATCTCAGAAAGAAACGGCATAGGGTTCTCAAATCTCGACGATTTTGAGTTGCATTATCTTCGTGCATATGTGAAAAGATTTCAAAGACAAAAATATTACTAAGCAGAATGAATAAAGTCTGAAAACAACAAAATTCTAACCTCAAATGGCAAAGATACTACTAAGCAAAATAAATAAACTGATTCAAATGAGCTTTTACCCACCTCTAGTGCATTTATACTTGATCTTGGATCTCCCAACTTTACCACGACATTTTCCTTCAAGTGTGACGTCATTCAAAATAAAGGAACATTCTTTCTTTCCATTGCAAAGTCTTGTCAATACATTCCTCGTATTTCGACCCCTGCATTGTGACCCCCCACTGTGTCTCACTTTTCTGATGTGTACAGTTGTGCCTTTCGCTTGACATTGGATGGTCACACTTTGGCCCTCTCGTCCATCAATCGATCCATCTGTAATCAAACACGAAATGTCAGGAAAGTTGAATGCTAGAAGAAACTTTCGTCTGACACTGGTCACAGAAAATAACGAAGGTTAATGCAAGTTAAAGAGCCAGTGTTACCCAAGGTCCATTGCGGGCATTTGAAATTTCAGACTGTCTGAAATTGTAGCGTGCCCGCAAAGAACCCTGGATGACAATGGTTCTTTAATGGAAGATGTTTTTATTCGTCAAAAACAATGGCTCAAAGAGTTCCTATCGAAACGGGTCGGTGTGATAAGGTTGCAGGTTACTGCTGAAGTTCTTGTGATTTCACTAAATAGTTAATAATTTTTGGCGAAATTTCTGAAGGAGAGAAAGTTGGCGGAAAAATTACGACACAAATTGCAAATTACCTTTGCCGATAATGCTGTTTGATTTTGACGAATCTGTGAATAAACATGAAATATGATTAATTAATTGGGAATGAAATAATCAAAATATGAATATTTAAAAAGTAATGGAAGATTCATAATGTATCAATTTTGAGGTAAATTTGAAAGTGTAATAACTCAACAGTTCAGCCATATATCATACCACATTTCATCAAAATTGATTTTATCCGCTATTATCCGAGTATTATTGAGGTATTAATTACAGTTTACATCTCCTTAATTCGAGTACATTATGAGTTGTGAAGCTTAAAGTAGAAAATAACCTTCAGAATAAATTGGTAGATAGGTGACACAAATGAGAAGTGACATAAAACAAATGAGGGACAAAATTTCGCAATATTAGCTACCATCTGGAAGCAATAAAGGTAGTGAAACAATGCTAAAAGTTGTAAGAGAGGAAAGATTTCGACTGCCTAATTCCCCATCTCTTATACTTATAAAATGTTCACAGGTACACGTATTTTTTAAAAGAAACTAAGGATTTGGCCCAGTACTGAAAGTTTCTTAAAATTATCAGATTTTCATACTCATAGTTTCTTAGAGGTTCCACAACAATCTTCACTACCTGTGCCCTCGTGAACATTTCAAAACAAGGTTTTTCTTAAGCCTTTCCCATGTTTATACAAGTACCTTATGAGCAATATGATACAGGAAACAAGTGAAAGTAAAGTAACAAGATTTCAAAGATTTCCTTTATCAAAATAAATAGTTTCTTATCTTACATTATCCCAGTACTGGAGTTTCTTAAATTTTTGGCGATCTGAGAGTTGAGTTTCTTATGGGCAGTTTCTTACAAAAAATACGTGTAGAGAAGCCAAACCAAACAGTCTAATAGCAGAAGCCTGAGAAGCACATCTCACAAGATTCTCTCATTCCCAACAAATCCTGCTTTTGCATAGGCTTTGTAATCAAATATTTTAACAAGCATCAAGTTTACATGATCTGTTCTTCTAGGAAAGAACCAATCAAGAAACAGGGACAAGTCTAACAAAGTCTGCATGGGTTGTTTTTCATTGAACATCGAGAATACAAAGCCCATAAAATGTATTGATCTTCATATCACACTCTACAAAGTAAACAGTGTCATTTCAAAGTGAGAAAAACAGAAAATAACTTTGAGAATAAGATTGACTGCGTCACCACTTTAATACAGACAAATTGCTGCAGGTTTCGTGGAATTTNAGAAGCACATCTCGCAAGGTTGTCTCATTCCCAACAAATCCTGCTATTGCATAGGTTTTGTAATCAAATATTTTAACAAGCATCAAGTTTACATGATCTGTTCTTCTGGGAAAGAACCAATCAAGAAACAGGGACAAGTCTAACAAAGTCTGCATGGGTTGTTTTTCATTGAACATCGAGAATACAAAGCCCATAAAATGTATTGATCTTCGTATCACGCTACAAAGTAAACAGTGTCATTTCAAAGTGAGAAAAACAGAAAATAATTTTGAGAATAAGATTGACTGCGTCACCACTTTAATACAGACAAATTGCTCCAGGTTTCGTGGAATTTTAAGCTTCTAGTCGTGGTCATAAATTTTGTAACGAAAACCATAAATTATCCATCAATAAATCTAATGATACTGTCGAAAAATATTGACTTGGGAAATCCTTTTTTCCACAAATTAACTGCGACATTTAATTATTTTAATTGATGCCTTAAGACATAAGTCCAAGAAATAAAGTGGTTTGTTATTTAGCGTTGATCATAAATCAAAGTCTGGCAAATCATTCGGTTGTCGTTCCCACTTCCGAAATGACTTCTTTCTTAAATTGCAACTTTAAAACTTCAATTGTGTGGTTTCCCTAAAAGATATGAGATTTGTGATTCACTACAAACCCTCGAAGGTTCTTAATTTTTGTGTGAAGGTTCTTTTCAATTTTCATTCTTCCAGGGTCTGTTTCATCCAGCATGCCTTGCACGTGCCGTCTCTTGGTTGGCCTAAATGGCGACAACAAAGGACAACCAAGCAACGGCACGCGCGAGGCATGCTGGATGAAACAGACCCTTTAATCTAAAATTATTTTGTTAATCTTTGACTGGTCAGCAAACTCGATAGAATCCTATGATGACTTTCCCCATAAATCAGTCTGAACTATGAGAAATCACAACGTTACCTAAATTGGGATACCATATTCCTCAATGACAGTATCTTGAGCATTGAGATCTTCATTCTTACAGTTAAGAAATTAACGATCAACAAAAGTAATCAAAAGGCCTAACGAAACAGTGTTCACATTTCCATCGTCAACAATTAAATTTATTGTCTTCTTTCATCAAGGAAACTATGGAACGCCTTTATTCATGTGCTTAGACAAGAGCCCCTGCTTTGAAGGCGTTCTCAAACAAAATAATAAGATTTGTTCACAGCAGAGAGTCGAACCATAGTTCGAACATACATCACTCGTCCCAGACCTTTTAACAATTCGCTATACAGTGGTCTGGACAAGCTTGCATAAGAGCAGTCCACTATGTAATACAATATACTGAATGTGTTGTTGGTAAAATTCAATTTCAATGAGTTGACGGATGAAAGAAGTTTAAGCCATTCTTCCTGTGTGACTAAAAATATACGTCACTCTTCCCAGACCCTTTAGCCAGTCACTAAATAGTCTCCTGGACAAGCGTTCCTAAGAGTAGCCCACTATGCAATACAATACCCTGAATCTGTTGTTGGTAAAATTCAATTTCAGCGAGTTGAAAGATGAAAGACGAAAGTTTAAACCGCCTTATTACGTGTGGCTACCTGGAGACGCCTCTGTGAGTTAATTTAGTCATTCAAGTCTTAAAATCAAGTCCATTCTCACTTCATTTAGAATGATAAGTCTGGTGAAAAGTACATTTTTCATTCCACACAAATCCGAAAGTGGCTTTGAATGCCCTCCCCCTTACCACACTCAATTCAAAAGTTCAATTTGCCAAACCAAGCAGTTGAATGAATTCATAGAGATCGTTTGCATCATGTTACATATTCTTTTAAATTGAATCAAAACGTATTTAAGTCCTTTATTAAAGAGCCGTGCAAAGACAATAGGACATGACACGTGCTGCATTATATTTGGGTAACTGATAGGAAATACTGATATCTGATTGGCTAGAACATAGTTGACTATGGCTAGAATTTGACCATAAGGGGCCTGAGCCACTATATATGCTTAGGTTCCCTTTAACTCAATTTGGCACGGCTAGAGTCTGCTGTCTTAAACTGGATCGTGGCGTGGGATATCTTACCAAAGCTGGTAACTTTAAGGGAATCTAAACATATACAAGCTTCTGCTTAAAATAGCCTTGCAAAAATCCGGCAAAAACAATAGAACATGACACATGACGGACCATAGTTGTGCAAATGATCTACATAGATAGTGACAGACGCTGTAACGCGACTCAGTCAAACCTCTCGAAAATAAATGTATAAAAATATCGCTTGATCCAGGCCCTTTTGTAGAATAACTAAACCTTTTCAAATCGCCATTCGGAATTATAAATAAAATCGAAGCAAAGCGTTGCTCAATTTATGTTGAAAACAAGTTAGTTTACCCTCGTTATAAGTCTAGACGAAAACCAAATATAAAATGAACACACATTGGCCGACTGACCATAAGATAAAGTTACTTGGTTTGCCGCACATATTGGTAACCAAAGTTTCAACTTGTTGAAAAGACCCGACATTCAAAAATGATTGCTCAGAAATCTCTTGGAAAACTTTAGGATCTCAAAGAGTTACTCTTAAATGATTTGAGTCTAAAACCGTACTGTTACAACAAAAGAGTTGATCGCCCAAGGAAATCCTGGTGGATTCTAATGCCTTAAAAATATTAAAAAGATGATTTTCTTTTTTCTTTTCTAATCCTATCTTTGACAACACAAATTGCTTTTAAATTCTTCAGCTATTAACCTAGCCCGTTACATCGTCAGCACTTTCTTTGACCTAAGGTACACTTATGAGGGTTATGGGACACTTTCGAAGGACGCGAAATACTTTCCTTGCCTCTTTAGTCTCTGAATCAAGATCACACTCTTTGGTTAGGGGGATTGATTCAAACCATATATTGACAATTTCTCCCATTGTTTGCTTTCGTTTTCTGAGAATTAACAATGGTGCAACAGTTTTTGTTTTTGGGGCTGTTGTTCAAGTTAGTATTTCACCCCCCCCCCCCTTTGGGCACCATCAATGAAAATGAAGACAATCTCCACTGCGAGCTGGTGCAGCATCTTTACCCCTTTTGGCCTTTGAATGGGTGTGTCCCCTCCAAAGCAATGAATTTTGGACAATTTTGCAGAACGTTCATCTTTTCAGTTAGAAGAACGTAATATAATGAACTGTACCTAAAACGCAAGTTGGTTTGCTGAAAGGCAGGAGAGGGGCAGCGAAAGGTAAAACTATTAATTAACCAGGTTCTTATGCGTTAACCCTGGAGCAAGATGGGAATAGTTTGCTCTTTTGAAGTTCTGCAAAAGTGGTTCGGTAGTTAATAAGGAATTGGGATGTATATGAAGCAATGAAGATCACAAATCGAGACGTTCACTTCAATCAACATTCATTTTCTGTTTTTGAATGGTAGATATTTCGACGGATCCTCTTTTCTCTTTTGCACTTCAAAAATAATCAAAAATTTGTAAGGAATCAAAAGTGGTTTGGAATAACTTCAAAGGAAATGGATAGGTACAAAAATTGGAACTGGTTGCCAAATTTGGGTTGACGATCTTATCAAATGTGGGGTTTTTGGGGTTTTATTGATAAGTGTTCAGTGAAGTTTAAGAACGCAATAAGGCCGTTTTGTTGTAGGTCATTTTACAGAGCATGCTCGTCTGCGTTTTGATTTCAAATGAATAATGAAGAAATGAATGAAAACGGAACTAAACATAAAACAGAAAACGAAATCATCTCACCTTTGCTTTTGTCTTTCCCTGCATCAGGATTGCCAACACAGATATCATCTTGTGGTCTTGGAAATCTCGAGCAATAAAACTGTTCAGGCCACTGAAAACCATATCTGTTCAAAAGCTTCTCACATCCACTGCGAACTTCGTTGCAAAGAAAGCGGCAAGGCGGCAACGGTTTGTTTAACACCGTACACACCGGTACAAATAAAACACAGAGGAAGAAACGAAGGTGTGGCGAGCATTCACTTTGAACTAGCAAGTCATATTGTCTCAAGTCGCTCTCTGCATCGTCTTGCCGTTGGTGCATCAGCAAGTTTGGGTATAACGTGTAGTTGTAGTTGAAATCCGCACACCGCGATACTTTGACTAGCTGGCAGTTCTCGCGATCACGAAACCGCGCGGTGGCGAGTGAAACAAGTGATAAACACGTTGCAAAAATAAAGATTAAAGATCTCTGATCCATTTTTGTCGTCAATAAGGTCTAAAGATAGTCGAGTTCAGCTTATATCTGTCCAACCGCGTGTCCACCTCTGTAGATTGGGTTGAACTTCTGCTTTGTGTGAACACGCGAAAACCTCCTCTTGTCCTTCTTCTCTGTAAGAAAATTCACAAGGATCTGTGACCTTGTCTGTTTCTTCTGAGCAAAAACAATTATAACCTCTTTGCTTTGTAATGGTCCTTCTTCTCTATGGAGAGACACTCCGCACCTCCTAGCCTTGTACTTCTACGCTTTGAACGAACAGCCGGGTACTCTTGTCTTGTCCTCCTCTTCTGAAACACACCTGCACCTCTTAGCCAAGTGGCATATTAAAATACGCCGTGCTTATGACTTGGGTTAATATTTCCTGCCAGTTCCTCTCTGCTCTTAATTTTCCAAATAAAACCAAAGGTATGACACTTTATCTTTTAATTGCTCGCGGCACAGCTATCAATTACAACAGCAAAGCGACTGGACCCTTCAAGGGTTTGTTCAATACGAAGAGAGATGACCCTTTTCTCAAATATCTCCAATTGAGAACGTACAACGTAAACGGCTAAGGGATCTCTTGTAATCTTGTAACGAAGCAATAAGCAATGGTCTCTTCAGTCAAAATGCAATGTCCCTCCTCCAAAAATATCTGCTCGCCAGACCTTCCAACTTCATAAAGAGGCAGTAGTTTGGGCGACCTTCTTCTCAAATAACTCGTTGTCAGACTGTCCCATAGAAAAACAAGCCAAGGAAATAGCAATAAAAACGCAGTGAATATGACCTCCAGATATGAACTTTTGAATGTCTGAGCCAAAACCTTTGCACACAGCCTTTGTAGGAGTAGAAGCGTCTAAGCCCTGAATATGATCATGAAATCAAACCAAATCAAAGTAAATTTGATATTTCGTAAAAGATGTCTGTTACAAATGACTATGATGTCTGTAGCTTTTTCTTTGTTTAGGCTAATATTTAGTTAAGGATTTCTATGAAAGAAAACCCGAAGTGAATTGGTTACTTTATCTTTCTTATCCTTCCTTGCAAAGACGCAATGAAAATCCATTAGTGGATAACTAACCAAACCTTTTGCTTTTCAAGTGTTTCTTCACAGGACCCGATAAAAATCGGACCAAATTACCTCTGGATTGCATGGTGCACAGGGCCGTAAGAAGCACCGGAAATACCTTCAGGAGTATTCTGAAGTACCTCAAGGGGTATTCTCAAGTACCATTCTTAGAGGTACTTTAAAGTACCCCTCAATTGGGGGTACTTCAAAGTACCTTTAGCGGTACCGTATATGTATCTGGCTGAAAACCCAAAAAGGTACTTCAATAACCAACTTATTTCTGTGAGTGTAGGGGGAGGCAGGCACGACACAATGTAACTTTTTCCAAAGAAGAGCACTATAATTTGCACCGGATTTTAACTGAAGAATGTGAAATACGGAGGAAAAGGTGCGAATCCTGATAGATATCCAATGTCATTCACAACAAAACTAAAGGAGAAGCATAATAGTATGACAAAATCCTGAAGTAAATAATGGAAAAACTGAACTTCTGTCTGCATCGGTCTTGAAAAGGGGCACCTCCTGAAGCAAAAGAGCACTTTTTCGTATGTTGCAAAATCGTGAGGGCACGTGCCCCCAGTGCCCCCTGTCCCTACGTTTCTGACGATGCGTTCCATGTGGAATAGTTTTGATGCAAAATATATTTGAACAACTTTATTCCCCTGCTTCTGGAAATGGTATTGTGAAGGATTGTGAAAACAGGCAACATAGGCCTAAACTCGCATTTGTTTGGTTTTTAAGCAATACGATTGGCCAACTTCGTGGAGGGCAGCTAATACAAATTTGGAGCATGTATCGTAAGCTTGTAAAAGACCCTATTGGGGGTTTTCATTAGGATAATGATCACTTTGGTCGGCTGAAAGATTGAGGAATGCAGTCCCATTTTGGGACCAATATTACGTATAAAAAACAGACCGTTTAAAACACAACCTCGGATCCTTAGTNTTATTCCCCTGCTTCTGGAAATGGTATTGTGAAGGATTGTGAAAACAGGCAACATAGGCCTAAACTCGCATTTGTTTGGTTTTTAAGCAATACGATTGGCCAACTTCGTGGAGGGCAGCTAATACAAATTTGGAGCATGTATCGTAAGCTTGTAAAAGACCCTATTGGGGGTTTTCATTAGGATAATGATCACTTTGGTCGGCTGAAAGATTGAGGAATGCAGTCCCATTTTGGGACCAATATTACGTATAAAAAACAGACCGTTTAAAACACAACCTCGGATCCTTAGTCTGCATTTTATACGGTAGATTTCTCATCAGATTTCTATAAAAGCCACTAATAAGTAATGGTGTCTAAAGGCGGTCAAAATCACCGCCCATTTCCCGCCTAATTTCGTAACCTAAAGTGATTAATTGATTTGTATAATGCTATTTCTATTATCTATGCATTATGCCGTATGGAAATACCAGATAAAATCACTGTGAAAACCCCACTAAGTTTGTCCTTTGATAATAATTCATTGCTTGATACAGTTACACCTTTTTAAGTGGGTGGGTGGGAGTTCAAATCGTTTTATCAATGCCATACAAATTATCACTGCTAACATCAGCAGGGATATTGCAAGAACACTTGAACTCTATATGGTAGTGTGAGATGGTTTTCTGGTCAAAATCGACACAGGAAAGCTTCCAAGCCTTCTTCTCAAAGCTTCTTTTTTCATGTCACTTTGTTCACTCAGAGTCCTCCTTTACATATACATTGTACCAGTTCATTACAAAGGTAGCGAAAGTTTAAAAGAAGACTCTAAACTCTTGTAAAAGAATAACAACCAAAATAAATCAGTAAGCAGAGAGAAAATTGTCGATTCCTGCAAGATGCAAGATTCTAATGCAGTATTCAACAGTTTTCTCTCTAGTTTCAGGTTTATTTTGGTTGTTGCTTTTTTACAAGAGTTAATAGTCTTCTTTCTACAGATGACGGTGTTTTATTGCGTTTATGGGTTTAGTACGCCGAGTCCTTATTCAAGGCAATTTTCAAATTTTGTACCGCAAATCATTTGCTTAGATGTAAAGGGGTTCTAGGAAGTGATATGTCCCTAAGCATAGCCCTCAGGAATACCTAATTCCAACGCCCCTGTATTCTTGCTTAAATATTTAAAGGAAGAGAGAGAGAAAAGGAAGCAGTTATTATCGATGAAGAACGCTCCTAATACATTTAAATACCATATAATAATATAATAAATTAATACAAACGAGAAACTAATACCAAGTTGAAAGAATTTAAATGCTAAATGCAGACATTTTCTTCAAATTAATTGTAATAATGCTAATGATAATAATATATCGCAATATAAAGGAAGCAAACTTAAAATTTCTTTCAAAATTGACAGCAAAAGCCCATGTCGGAAGATGTGTGTATGACGTAACTAGACCCAGACTACTTCGCATGGTGCGCAGAAAAGGGATGCTATGTAATATACAAGACCTTATCATTGGCCGCTAACATCTGTGACATGAAGTGAAATTCTTAAAATCAGTTTTTAAAATCAGTTTTAAAAATTAGTTTAAAACTCAGTTTCTCTAAGTCAGTGTTTGAAATCAGGTTTCTAAATCAATTCTATGGCGTAATATATTCTCTTTACAAAGGACTTTCTGACGGTGATGGCAAATGAAATACTCAGGTTTCGAACGAGCGCATCGACTATCAACTTCGACATTCCATCATTTGTCAGAGAGAATAGATCATTCGAATCTAGATTTTACTGGACCATCGTTCATACTAATCTTTCTTGAAAATCGCTAAATTGAAGGCATTTCTCAGCGGATAACGGAAATGATTCGTGTTTTGCACTCAGGGCCACCGAGAGGGGGGAAGGGACGACTTTTCCCAAGGCCTCGGGGGCAAGGGGGCCTCATAAAGTAGGATACTCCCCTTTCTTCTGCCCGCTTCGCTCGCAGGGAGCCTCATTTCGCCGTTTTGTCCTTGGGCTTCCAAAACCTCTCGGCGGCCCTGCTTGCGCTCACCAGTTTCAGAAATGATAAAAAAAGCTTGGAGAAAAGTACCTGTATTGCATCTTGAAAAATAAATGGATCCTTCAGGCCTAAAACTCAGGATAATTTTGTGTATGACGTTCGAAAATGAGAGTAACTAGAGAACAGAACAGAACAGTGTGTGCGCACATGTAGAAATAAGAACCCTGTGTCATCCAACAAACTTTGGTGAGATACCGTAAAAGCTCCTTTAAGCCCCAGGGGTCTTATCTAATTTCAGAGACTCCAGAACGGCCTGAAACGATATGGGAGCTTATTCACAAAATCAAATGGCATCGATATAAATGATAGCTTTTTCGTCCTATCATCCCATATTTTGCGGAATCAACATATGCCCTATCTTACAAGACAAATACACAAATTCGACACAGTCTTTATCCCAAACCATATCAAAATTAACAGGCAAACTTGTTCAGCTGAATAAACGGAAAATCCTTGGTAACCTCTAGCATTTGATATAAGTTTAAGGGGGCTTAGTAGAGAGGGGGGCTTAGTAGAGAGGGGGCTTATCCCGTATGCTGTAGAGAAATAAGCACTGGTTTGTTGGGTAACACTGGGTCTGTACGATAAATTTCCACAAATATATACACAACGGACGGGTTTAGAGCATTGGTTTTAAGTCTTTAAAAAGGCTCATGTAAAATTCTATGATCTATTCCTTCAAACTGAACGGCAACAAAGATATTTCATATATTTTGTTGTAATTCTACCATTGGACTTTTCAATATTTTTAGAATTAGAGTGTTTTTCTTCTTTTCTAAAAATTCAAGAGAAATGTTGGAACAATTTTAAAAGCATCGCAATTTCTAAACTTCTTGATGTAGCATGATATGATTTCAAAGAAAACCATAGGTTATGCATGTTTACAATAACGTATCAAGCAAAAGTTTGTCACTCTTCTGGTTTATGATTTAGAAATTTGATGACGTCACGTCCTCAAACGAGTTGAAATATAAACTACGAAGTAATTTCGAAAAATATTCAAGATTTCTTAAAAGTCCAACGGTAGAATTATAGATAAGTATCTAAAGTTTCTTTCAAGCCATTCAACAAGAAGAAAGTGGTCATAGAATTCTACACCCACCTTTTTATACCGATAAAGATTTGGAACCTACGCTCGGGTTTAGCAGCTCTGCTTTCTTTCGGAACTGATCCTTTATATCAGGTGAAACCTTTGTACAACAATGAAGGCCATGTGCGTATCAACACCACAAGAAATCATTACATTATGTAAGAATTCTTGGGCCAAATGAAAAAACTGTGTATCTTTTCTGAACAAAAACTGTAAGGCAGGAAAACCATGTTAATGTGCGCAAGGCCTGTACAGTAGAATTCAACTTGAAATGTGTTCCAGGAGTATTAAAACTTTAAACCTGCATCCAACCCTTATGGTTTTCTCTCTTGTTGCAATTCTGTGAACTGAGAGTGTGATCAATGGCGATCCTGGAGCTAGTCTTCCTTTCTCAAGTAAACAAGCCCTTGAAAAATTCGTCGAGCTAAACGATGGTGGTCTGAGACGCGAAAATCCATTCAAAGGAGGCCTTTACCTGTCAGGTTGTTATGTTTGTTGCGCGCTAAAATCTTCTAGAAACTCTTTTGCTAGTTTTGCGTATAGAAATGTCGCCTAGCAGAATGATCAGTAACCCCCGTCTCAGATCCAGCCAACTGCAAAGGCACTGCTCTAATACATCAGAAATACCTACTGTTTATGGGGGTGTTAGGTGATAAAAACATACGCTAAAGACGAAGTTACACTCCTTACTGTCTCTAAGACGATTTTATCACCCAGGCCTAGATATATCTGATATACTGCTTACATTACAAATACTATCTAGATAGAAATCATGTAACCCTTGTTATCTAAACTGATATAACAGTAAAAATTAATTCTACAGGAAGTTACCTCAAAGGGAGTATCCCCATTTACCCATAAGTAGATCGAAGTTGTGAAGGTTTCGCAAAGTGGAAGTTACCCGAGAAAAGGGTTACCCCTATTTACCCTAAAACAGATCGGAGTTGGTTGTAAAGATAGCATTTCATAAATTGACAGTTAACCTCCATGGGCGCCCCCCCCCTATCTGCCAAGAAGTAAATCGACCTTACTGTATCATAGTAGAATCACCGTTGTATAGGGTTTTCCCAACTTATCTCAAAGTAAACAGAAGTTGTAAGAGTAAAATTTCGTTGACAGCATACACGTATTTTCTACAAGGAGTTAAGGATGGGACTCAGCACTGAAAGTTTCTTAAAATTCTAATAATTTCAGTACTCAAGAATGTGTCAAGAGTTTCTTATTAGGTTGGTAGCATTCTTGATGTTCTTTTACACGGTGCACTCTCCTAAGTCTTCATTCATGTTATCCTGAGAGAGATGAGTTTCTTGTAAGGAGAACCTTACAGAATATCAGTGCAGATTTCTTTGATCTTCAATGTAAAAACAACAGCAATTTATCGAAAATAAACGTCACTTCGGTCCTATCAAATTCGGAATTTTACGGCGAATATTCATAATTTCTTGTCTTGGTCATGTGGAATATTTTGGGCCTGGAGAAGTTTCTATGACAATTGGCACGATTGACCTTTCTCGCCAAAAACTGACACATTAATTCTCTCAGCCATCATTCTTGAACCCTTCGTCGAGACAAAGTGCAAACATGATTGAATTAAAAACCTCAATTTGCCAATACGACCCCATATTTTACCACACAATTTTATTACGAAAAAATGAACGCAACATCCAAGTTTCACACTTCATTTCATTGGAAAAATTCCCACCAGATGAATTATTGAATAAATTCCAATTCTGAAACAGTTGAACTTTAACTTGTCTTGGCTTGCATGGCCCATTCCTTTGCAATGAGATATATTTGACATGAACCGTTGAAATTTTGAATGAGTTACATTTGTGGCAAAAGCTGGCCAGCTGAGAAAACTAGTCCACAACGAGGAGATATAAGAACATTTTGATGGAGAATACCCTCTTTTAGGTTTGGTAATCGAGTCGAAAAAAGGGCAAAATTTGTAACGCAAAAGATTAAGGTTTCCGAAAAGACAACGCGATTTGCCTTTCTGAAGGATAGATTTCACACCTCTCAGTGCACTCAATTAAGTCAAAATAAACAGAGCGAAATCAACGTTTGCATCGAAGTTGTGAAATGTTGAGGCAGCAAAATCGCTCTGTCTTGGTCAGACATACTTCGTTTTACAAAACTTCCCCATGCTGAGCCAAAATCAAATAGAAAAAGCAGAAAAAGTAAATAACCCCCTTAAAAACAGACCTGTTAAAATAGACCTCTCAAAGCACACCTCTTAAAAACAACGTATTTGCATGCATCTACAGAAATTGCAAACTTTACTCGAAAAGCAGTTTCGTTAGGCAGCCCGTATAGTATAGTAGGAAAGGTGAAAGATTAAATTACAGCCATCAGTTAACACTAAACAATTACCCATGAATGCTTGCTTCACACTGGAGTAAAATCGCGTTGGAAATGCATTCATAATGCAACGGAAAAGCGCGCAAAATATGAAACTTTATCGGAGCCTTCCACAGCATCTGGATGCAGGGCCGCATTTCAGTCTGTTGGGGCCCTGGGCCCAAAACTGGTTGGGGCCCCTTAGAACTCGGTACCCTGTTAGCATCCCAATAAAACTACTCTTGTCCAATGGTTTTTCACGATTTCGTCTTGCCTTCACTGCTGCAAAATTTCGGATGATTTTCTTGGGGTCTAAAACCCTCAGGACAGCGGCGTGGCCAGGGTAAATTAAGTNAATTGCAAACTTTACTCGAAAAGCAGTTTCGTTAGGCAGCCCGTATAGTATAGTAGGAAAGGTGAAAGATTAAATTACAGCCATCAGTTAACACTAAACAATTACCCATGAATGCTTGCTTCACAATGGAGTAAAATCGCGTTGGAAATGCAATCATAATGCAACGGAAAAGCGCGCAAAATATGAAACTTTATCGGAGCCTTCCACAGCATCTGGATGGAATCAAATACTTTCGAATCGATTCGGAAAGGATCACTCGCAAAAAATGCCCCTGAAAGGAATCTAGAAAATGTAGTATCTCAATTCTAACGCGCTTTTACTCCAGTGCAACCAAGCCAAAGCGGACGTATTTTGCAAGGGTGAATTTTGTAAAACAAAGCAAGACAAAGCGATTTCGCAGCCTCAAGAATAGTTTTCACACCTTGTGTGCAGCCAAATATAATGCTTTGCATTCTCTGTTTATTTTGATTTGATTGAGTGCACTCAAAGGTGTAAAATCTATTCTTCAGGAAGGCAAATCGCTTTGTCTATCCAAAATGCTGAATCTTGTGTCTTGCAAAGTTCGCCCTTGCTGACGTTTTCACTGATCACTACTACGGCTAAGAGTTAAAGGGAGTACAAAGACCAGCAGCCTTTGCCATCGTTTGTGTTTGTTTTTGTGAATTTCGTACAGTCAGTTTTCTGGAAGCTGTGCAGAGCAAGTCGCTGACTTCGCGAAAAGCATGCTGGTCTTTGTGCTCCCTTTAAAGACATCCTTTAGATCAATCCTATACTGCTTTCAACGGCCACGATGCAAGCTATTAGAATACAGCAAACATTATACAATCACCCGTGAAGCAGAAGCTTTTACATGCTTTTAAACAAGACAGACTACTACTGGACAGCTAACTGCTACCGGACAACTAACTGCTGCCGGACACAGCATCTGATTTGTTAGTTTCTGATGATTCATGAGAAGTAGTCTTGGATTCAGTTCGTGAGCAGGCTGGGTCTATGTTGACGTCATCATCATTGATCATCAAGAATTTAAAATCAGTTCTTGGTGGAGATTGATAAGGCAAGTCCCAAGGCGCAGGTAGAGTAGAGATATCATTTTGATCAATCAAGTCTTTTTCATCACTTTCCTCTGGTGTTGGTGATTGTTGAGTTTTCTCCTTTTTCTTCCGTTGGTGTTTCCGCCGTCTTTTTCGATTGCAATCATTCGGCTTTGGTGAATCTCGTAGTGAGCTTGCCGGTGAACTTTCATCACGAATTAGATTTTTCCAAACAGGCATCTTGGCAAGTTCTTCTGAGATTGAAACTCCATGTGCGTCGCCATTTCGAAAGTCGATTATTACTTCATCCGACTGAAAAGGTAAAAGCCATCCTATTTCAAATTTCTGCTTGAGTGATCAGCTTCAACATGGATCATAGTTGCGTTTTTTAGCGCCAAGCGTTGGGATCGCAGAAGTAGAGAAGACCTAATGGAGTGGGCGACCCATTGTCATGAAGTGGTGGGGCTCTATCGGGTATCGAACCCTGTCCGCCTGATTGTTCTGACTTCAAAGCCAGAGGGTTACACCACTGCGCCACAACACCTTCAATGAGCCCGGATAAAAGAACCTAGCTTTTCTTGAGGCAGCCTGAATGAGGTTCTTGATTAACTGATGGCATAATCAAGTCCAGCCTGCAAGGTTCTTAAAAAGGCGTTTATAACTGGTACATGTGTTTTTATACATGCCAGTGCCTTCCTTCTTCGAATTGAATAGTTTTCAATATATTTCCTTTTGATAAAGTTTACATCATGAAAGATTTTGAAGTTTCAAGTACAGCACCATTAATTAAACTATTATATAAGAACCTTTAGAAATTTCAACCTCTTGTAGGTTCCTGCTTAAAAAGTTGTAACCATAGAATTTCAGCCATAAGGTTCTTAGCAAGCTAGGTTCATTTATGCGGGTTTCTACTGTATAGAAAATGTTTACTTCAGTTAAACTGCTATGTTCTGTCACTTCAACCATTGCAGTGTGTGGATGCATAGTTTCCGCTTAGGCCAAATTTGATTTTCACACAGTATGAAACTGCTGCCTACACGCAAAGGACCCTGGGTGACAATAGCTCTTTAAATTCTCATTTAAGTATAACAACCTTGCTTGACAGTTGATGCCAGTAAATTGGTTAAATATGATTTTCACAACTCAGGTTTAAACACTGACAATGAGGTAAAACTCGTTTAAAACCATTTGATAAACAATCTGGTAAAATCATAACACTCTACGTTCATGACACTCTAAGTTCAGCGAAATCGCTCATGATCATCAAAACCCATTGACAAATCTTTCTATTGCTGACATTTTCTGAAGAAATAGGGAACAACCTCGCCCCCAGTGGTGAAGATAACAACGACCTTTCGCTTAAACATGATGGGAATAAAGAAAGTTTTCAATAGAAACAAAAGATTTGCCATCAATATTCGGGAAAATTTCAGATGAAAAGTGAGGCGGGGGACTTCGATCCTAGCAAACTGGCTACGAAACTAGCGACGTTTGTCACCAACTTAATAAAGCAAAATAAATAATAAAAGGAAAATGAAGAGAGCTATAACTTACCCTAGCTTCATCTGTTTCCATTTCATCTCCTTCCCCCTTTTCTAAATCTTGTAAAAGTCTTTTCTGTGCCAACATCATACTTTTTTGATAAAAGTAGTGAGGTAGAGCTTCATCGAGAATAACCAGATGATGCGAGTTGAAAANCAATTTCTTTCTTTTTTTGGACTTCGGCTTCGGTATCAACGAGATTTCTCCTTTTATCGAGGAACTTTTCGAGAGGCTTTTTAACAAACTCATGTTATTGCCAAATTTCTACTTTGCTTGCCCATTACGTATTGTCATTATATGAAACCATGGTGTTGTCTAAAAATGTTAGCACTCAATTCAAACACAAGAGTGAAATCAACAGCACTTCATAGGATTTTTCAAATTTTGCTCGGGGCCCCCTAGATTTAAGAATTTTAGGGGGCCCCTGGGCCCGGGCCCAGTGGGCCCATGGGTAAATGCGTCACTGTCTGGATGGAATCAAATACTTTCGAATCGATTCGGAAAGGATCACTCGCAAAAAATGCCCCTGAAAGGAATCTAGAAAATGTAGTATCTCAATTCTAACGCGCTTTTACTCCAGTGTAAACCAAGCCAAAGCAGACGTATTTTGCAAGGGTGAATTTTGTAAAACAAAGGCAAAACAAAGCGATTTCGCAGCCTCAAGAATAGTTTTCACACCTTGTGTGCAGGCAACTTTGCATCTTCTGTTTATTTTGATTTGATTGAGTGCATTCAGATGTGTAAAATCTATTCTTCAGAAAGGCTAATCGCTTTGTCTATCCAAAATGCTGAATCTTGTGTCTTGCAAAGTTCGCCCTTGCTGACGTTTTCACTGATCACTACTACGGCTAAGAGTTAAAGACATCCTTTAGATCTATACTGCTTTCAACGGCCACGATGCAAGCTATTACAATACAGCAAACATTATACAATCACCCGTGAAGCAGAAGCTTTTACATGCTTTTAAACAAGACAGACTACTGGACAGCTAACTGCTACTGGACAGCTAACTGCTACCGGACAACTAACTGCTGCCGGACACAGCATCTGATTTGTTAGTTTCTGATGATTCATGAGAAGTAGTCTTGGATTCAGTTCGTGAGCAGGCTGGGTCTATGTTGACGTCATCATCATTTATCATCAAGAATTTGAAATCAGTTCTTGGTGGAGATTGATAAGGCAAGTCCCAAGGCGCAGGTAGAGTAGAGATATCATTTTGATCAATCAAGTCCTTTTCATCACTTTCCTCTGGTGTTGGTGATTGTTGAGTTTTCTCCTTTTTCTTCCGTTGGTGTTTCCGCCGTCTTTTTCGATTGCAATCATTCGGCTTTGGTGAATCTCGTAGTGAGCTGGCAGGTGAACTTTCATCACGAATTAGATTTTTCCAAACAGGCATCTTAGCAAGTTCTTCTGAGATTGAAACTCCATGTGCGTCGCCATTTCGAAAGTCGATTATTACTTCATCCGACTGAAAAGGTAAAAGCCATCCTATTTCAAATTTCTGCTTGAGTGATCAGCTTCAACATGGATCATAGCTCTTCTTCATAAATGAAGGTGAAGTTGCGTTTTCTAACGCCAAGCGCTGGGATCGCAGAAGTAGAGAAGACCTAATTGAGTGGGCGACCCATTGTCATGACGCTCAAGTGGTGGGGCTCTATCGGGTATCGAACCCTTTCCGCCTGATTGTTCTGACTTCAAAGCCAGAGGATTACACCACTGCGCCACAACACCTTCAATGAGCCCGGATAAAAGAATCTACAATCCTTGCCAAAACAACTTGAAAAAACATGTCATTTCTCTGCTTTCTTGTATGACGAAGCATCCAAAATACATTGCAGGAAACTTATTGTTTCTCTTTTTCCTTGCCCCCTGCCCCCCTGAACAATGTTGGTCTGAAGCATTGATCACCAAATATGAAGAAAATGTCTTTGGCTGCGTTTTTATGCCCGTGAGAGATGCGTAATCGCACAAGAGACCAACATTGTAGGGGGGAAGGGGGGAGAGCTGAGCAAATATATGTGATTTTTTTCAAGAGTTTTGGCAAGGATTGTAGCTTTTCTTGAGGCAGCCTGAATGAGGTTAATTATTGATGGCATAATCAAGTCCAGCCTGCAAGGTTCTTAAAAAGGTGCTTATAATTGGCACAGTGCAGATGTGCTTTTATACATGCCAGTGCCTTCCTTCTACGAATTGAATAGTTTTTCAATATATTTCCTTTTGATAAAGTTTACATCATGAAAGATTTTGCAGTTTTCAAGTACAGCACCATTTATTAAACTATTATATAAGAACCTTTAGAAATTTCAACCTCTTGTGGGTTCTTGTTTGAAAAGTTGTAACCATGGAATTTCAGCCTCAAGGTTCTTAGAAAACTAGGTTCTTTTATGCGGGTTTCTACTGTATAGAAAATCTTTACTTCAGTTGAACTGCTATGTTCTGTCACTTCAACCATTGCAGTGTGTGGATGCATAATTTCCGCTTAGGCCAAATTTGATTTTCAGACAGTATGAAACTGCTGCATGCGCGCAAAGGACCCTGGGCGACAATGGCTCTTTAAACCCTCACTCAAGTATAACAACCTTGCTTGACAGTTGATGCTAGTAAATTGGTTAAAATATCATTTTCACAATTCAGGTTTAAATACTGACGATGAGGTAAAACTCGTTTAAAACCATTAGATAAACAATCTGGTAAAATCATGACACTCTACGTTCATTACACTCTAAGTTCAGCGAAGTGACTCATGATCATCAAAACCCATTGACAAATCTTTCTATGGCTGACATTTTCTGAAGAAACGGGGAACGACCTCGCCCCCAGTGGTGGAGATAACAAAAACCTTTCGCTTAAACATGATGGGAATAAACAATGTTTTCAATAGAAACAAAAGATTTGCCCTCAATATTCGGGAAAATTTCAGATGAAAAGTGAGGCGGGGGACTTCGATCCTAGCAAACTGGTTACAAAACTAGCGACGTTTGTCATCAACTTTATAAGGCAAAATAAATAACAAAAGGAAAATAGAGAGAGATATAACTTACCCTGGCTTCATCTGTTTCCATTTCATCTCCTTCCCCCTTTTCTAAATCTTGTAAAAGTCTTTTCTGTGCCAACATCATACTTTTTTGATAAAAGTAGTGAGGTAGAGCTTCATCGAGAATAACCAGATGATGCGAGTTGAAAAATCTTGACAATGCCACTCGAAATAACACGATCAAGATGATCTGAGAAATGAAAATAGCAGTCGATTAATATAATGTTTGAATATCTTTCCTGTTTTATATTCAATCAAAAAGTTTACAGAAGCAAGGTACTTAAGACACTACATATAAACTACGCGTATTTAGTTTTTATAAGAAACCGCATACAAGAAACTCAAGACTCTCAGATCCCCAAAAAATTAAGAAACTTTTGCATGATTTTCTTCATTCTCACTCGTTTCCTGTACCANACTCAATCGAACCTTTCGCCTAACAATATATAAAATATCGCTCGTTCCAGACTCTTTTGTGGAAGAGCTAAAAGGTCTATTCTTGAAAAATAAATTCATACTTACAGCAAAAGGGAAAATGACGCCAGCATAGGTCATGCGAATAGCCCATAAGAAGCACACACATATCAATTGTATGAAGGTGTAGAAATGAACGCTAAGGGTTGGAACTTGTCTCAAATAAAAGACATCAGGTTGGCTTCTTGGTGGCATGAACATCATCCTTAATCTCTCTCCAAACTGAAAATAAAAATAAAAGGTTTTTAAGTCTCCTTTAATTTGCTGCTGGTTAACGTCATTGTCGAGAGCAATGAATGCAAGAAATGTGCAAAATGTCCAAAGAATTGCCTGCAGAGGAAATTAGAGCCATTTCAAATTTAAAACTAATAACCTGAGTTAAAAGATGAGATCTCATAGGTTTATAAATAGCCTATTTATTTGACAGTCCAACGTGTGCTGAAAGAAAGGAAAGCAAAACAAACTCATGGCGTGTTCAGGTTTCTCCTTGTCCTATTCATAGACGGGCGCCATATAGCTAAGGTTCTTCACTTTAATATCAATTTTGAGAATTTTAAGAGAGCAAATGTCAGGAGGTCAAAAAGTATTGCTTCCAATTAAACCCTGAGATCTGATTTCTTAGAATTCAGGGCGAGATGCCTGACAATTACTTTCAAATGGAATAATTCCATTGTAGATGTACGAAGATGTGATAAGAATTTTCTTATGTTAACAATTTTGGCAAACCTTACTTTGACCAACCTTACAAACACAGTATTAAATGCTTACCTGGATCTTGTTGAAAGTTCGAATGCTTGCATAGACAAGGATACCAAGGAGAACAGGCTTTGGTATGCACTATAAACATAAAGTATAAATATAAAAAAGAATTAGAATCGAGCAATAAAAAAGAATCAGAATCGAGCAATATGTTTATATCATTCTAAAGAATGTGCACAATAATGGTAAAAAGTTCAGACGCCACTCGATACACCTCTCGTATAAAAATGTACACAAATATCGCTCGATCCAGGCTCTTTTTTAGAATAGCTAAAATGTCTCTTTCAACAAACAAGGGTCTCACGAGGGCCTGAAAAGATTTGGAAATCTAAGACAAAGTACTTGACATCTCAGCTAGAGAAAACGTGAACAAGGAGCCTTTCTTCGAAAATTTGATTGCTGCGACCATATTGTGAACTAGGAATTTTTGTCCAAATCATATTACAGATAATAAGCATTTCTCATACGAACTTATCATTTTAAAATCACTTCAAAACAACGTTAACAGAAAATACCTTTAAAGCAGGCTGCATCACGGGACTTAACACCAGCAATATAGAAACAGCTAATGATGTAAATCGTTGTTCTCTGCAAAGCAGAAAGAGGAAACTTTTGATAAAGATCGGTATGAAGTAATAATAAAGAGGAGCGCAAATTTCATTCATAAGGTTCTTGAAATAGATAGAGATGCAGGTGAGGTTTAAGAATTCCTTGACAGCACAGTTAATCTTTCAAAGTATATTTGTTCTCTGTTGCGAAGAACATTTAGGGCAAAACTCGATGTATCGTTAGGTTGGCCTGTATTATGATGGTATGACAGTAACCAACTTAGCACCTTTGACTTTTGATCTGTGATATACATACGTATACTAACCGAACACCTTTGCCCTTTGATCTGTGGTATACTAACCTAACACCTTTGACCTTTGATCTGTGATAATCAGCGCAATCCAGATGTAAACTCTGAATATGATTGACAGTTAAAACGACAGATCCAACTGTAAATGGTAGCCCAAATATTGATGACGTCATCACACCAAGTATTAGGACTAGCAAGTCTAAATGAAATCCATATGGTTTCTAGAAATCAAATTATGTGTGTTAGAATCATTCAAATATCTTAAAAGGGCCTCCGTCGTCAAAATATAAACAAAACGATGATTTTGCAGTTTTTTGAAAGGTGATATCACACAAGATTTTCGTATTTTTTCAAAATGAAAGTTGCTGTTTGGGCATTAATCCTTGTACTTCACTTAGGAATAAACCAAACATTCATATCTTCTACGATTGCTCGGATATAAGTGGATTTTTAACGGTCACTTTTTTGTGGCTTGAGTGAAGCCACCAAACAAACTGCAGAGAACAATGGATGAACAATGGATAATCCCCGACACGTGCGAGTTTACGGATTTGTTTACTGTTTGACGACTGAGCCCCTTTAAGTACGAACATTCCAAGCAAGATTTCAGAGTTTGGAAAAAGATCGAAGCTTACGAACAACTTGGGGAGGATCGTTATCATACTACAGAGTGAGTTAAAGAAAAATAATCCTCGTTTCAAATGCCATTACTCCCTGGATCTCAAAACGATAATATTTTTATTAGCAGATACATCATTTAATGGCAGACATGTTCAAATCCATTTTCTTTAAGGTCATGTGACCGAAATCGGCCATGCCGTTCTGAAATCATGAGAGATTCTCTCAACGAAGCTCCTTCAAGAAACCTTCAAAACAGACAACAAATTAAGAACAAATTTTCCTGACATTGCTGTGTTACAGCAATGACTTCTACGCGTTTTAACATGTGTTACCCTCTTTGAAGGATGAACTCGCCTGAAAAAATGTTGTTATGCTTGCTGGGACGACGCTGGGAATTGTTCTTTGACATGATACAAAAATAAGTAAATAAATAAATAGATAAATAGATACCTTGAGTTTATTTTCTTTTTTGTTAGCAATCAAAGTGGTCATATGATGCTCCAGGAATAAAATCATTGTCAGAAAGATAGCAGGAATAATTGCAATCAAAACGATCCAAATTGGATTTCTGCCCAATGTAGTTACCATCCATGACGACCGACCATTTGCAATGTATGAAAATGAAGATGAAATTTCGAAGAATGGTATGTTGACTTCGTTTCTGTAGCTGTAACCAATTGCTGACATTACAAGGACTGTGATCAATGTGGAGAAATCTGAAATCAACCGACGAAGCTATGGAAAAATCAGAAAACATCCATTAAGATTACTCTATTCACGAAATGTCAACACAAATTTGCTGATATGTTTCTGATCATCAATTTCTTTATAATAGGCTTTTACAAAGATAAACTAAATCACAGTTAATTGATGTCTACTAAAAATCAAACATAATTGTGGTCCATACTTGCTACAAGCTGCTTTGCAACTTTTAACAAATAGCAGATACTATAACATGAATATATGGCTAATGCAGCAGAGGAATGAAATCTTTAAAGAAATATTGCAAGATTGGTTGATTAATCTTTTGTTTGACTTAACGTCTTGAAAGGAACTTCAGGTATTTGGTTATAAGTATGATCATTGATATCTTGATCATTTTAAGGATTACAGTGTCTTTTGGTTTCAAACAATTTTCTGGTTGTGACGTCATCAAATTGCCAAATCGTAAGCCACAAAAGCTACAGATTTCTGCATACCGCCATATTGCAGACCTTCATAAACTGTGGTTTTGTAAAAGATTGTATCGTTTCTCCTCCATTTATTTAGGATTTACGATGATTTTGATTCTTTTAACAGCTTTTTATGAATAAACCTTTTAGCTATTCTACAAAAGAGTCTCGATCGAACGTTATTCTTATCCATTTTTATACGCAAGCTTCGATCAAGTGGCGTTAAAGCTTCTATCACTATTGTACACATTCGAAAATTCTAAAAAATGTGGCAAAATATCGTTCGATTCTGATTCTCTTCAGAATAGCTAAAAGGTCATCAAAGATTGCCAATGAACACTTTTAATGAAGTACCTGAAGTTCCTTTAATGCCATTAAATCAAATGAAAGATGCATGAAACCACCAAATAAACTGCAGGAAACAATGGCCACATGCATAAAACAATGGCGTTTACAGATTTGTTTAGAATTAGGCGATGGAGCCCTGTTAACATGTTTTAAATATGTACTAAAAATAAGAAAACGATACTCACAGATCTTGGAAAATATCCAGCTTTTCTGAGATATGCACAAATACTGACAAGTATCACGGTACCAAATGCCAAAAGAAGTGACAGAAAATAAACTCCAGTGTGGCATCCCCCTCCTTCGAGTCTTCCCCCTTGTGAGATGCAATCCACAAATGATACATTCAAATACTGCATCGCTGATCCAATTGGGTGCGTAGTATTATGGGAATCCCCATTTCCCAGCAGGCCGTGTGTTGATCTAACAACCTGATGATGCGTGTTGTTGATACGTTCAGCAAGAGCATTTATACAAACACAGCTATGTTCTTGAAAGTACGGTGTCGATACTGGATGTTTCAACTTGATTTCATGAATCGAGCTGGAAGCACTATACAGCATTACAACTGCTACCAGGAACAAGAAGATGTCTAAGGTGAACCGTGTAAAATACCGGACATAAACAGACACGCCAAATGCGAGGAATAGCACTAGAAAAAAGACAGTCCACATTCCAATCCACAATCGAAATGGTAAGAATTCCAGTCCATGTTTTTCAGCGAGTAAATGAATCACTTGATCGAATATTAGAAGTGGGAACGTGAAGCTGAACATGACTAATGGTTGTCCACCGAAGATTGCTAGAATGATTCCGTTAATTGATAATGCTAACACATGTTCTCTGATACCCTGAAAAGAAAATGTGGACCATAAGAATGTGGCAGAAAGGAAAAAAATCAGTAACCACTCATCAGATTGACTCAAACAAGGTCTCAAACTCAAAGTTAAATCCTTACCTATGTAACTGTGTAAAAACCGAGAAAATTGAGGCCACAGGTCCTCCGCAGCAGCCACACAAAGGAGGCACAATCTTTTTGGGAGACCCTACAGAAAAAAACCCCACTTACCATGATAGAATTAGTGCCAAGTTTTGCCAATTCTCCAAAAACAATAATCATAGCCAATGCAACGAAATAAATAAAGAAGACCGTGCCAATACTTTGGAAATTGCAAGCATCATGAAGATCTCCTGTTCTACTCTTCCAATTGCAAAAGTCTTGCTGAAGGCCACCAAATATGCTACGAATAAAATAACAAACATCCACCATTTTCTAATTTATTGCATTTAACCGAAAATATCCATTAAATAAACTACAATATACAGATAGTACTGAAGTCAGTTTTGAAACTTTGTATAGATGTACCAACTGAAGTAAATAGGGTAAGCAGATTTAGTCCTATCGCTGGTTCATTCTTTTGATAGAAGTGACTTGCATCTCACTGATAACAGGGAAAGAATAGGCGGGAGGGAACCGATCTTTTACAAAAGCTATCAGCCTGTGATTGATTGTCTATGCCTTTAATGGCACAAAATATGTTGAAAAGTCAAAAGACTTTTTATCCAGTGATTGGTCAATTAACTTGCTGTGGGTGTTAACAATCCTTAGCCGATTATTGATGGGAGTTAAACTTTGCCATTCATAAAGAATTTACCTTTTATTCCTCAAAAAGTAACTAGATGCAAAGCCGTCTTCCTCATCATTGTTATCAGAACTATTTCCAGTTCTTAAGCCTGTCAAAGAATAGTTATCAATGACCTTCTTCGCATCTCCGTTCGTTGGTCTTCTGTTATCACTTGTTGGTGTTTCAGGGGGTGGTTCAATACGAATAGATGGATCCCATTCTCCAGGGGGTAGCACTGTCACCTACGAGAAACATGCAAACAACGTAAAATCGAAAAAGCCTTAATATTCACCCATTCTTACTCAAGAACAGGATGTCGTGAAATGATGATAACATGAAGAGTATGGAGAAAGTAACATTCATCAAACGGCTTGTAGCGATGACACACAAGGAAAGATTCCTGCCAGTTTATGGGACACACAAAACATGACGAATTGCCAGAACATAGAATAGAACTTTCAACTATTCTAAAAGCAGCTGCATCAAACAATATTTCGATGAACTATCATGCACAAAGTTCGCTTGAGCGACGTTATGAGCGACAGCATCATATATCTGATGTCTGATGTTGACATTCAAAAATTTGTCTGTATAAAAATGTCGCTTGCTCCACACCCTTTTTCAAAATAGCTAAACGGTCTTTTGAGCTTTGTGTGAAGGATGAGGCTAATGATGTCACATTAAATGTCAATCAATAATGCCTTGTGCTTCTAACTTCAATATATCTCCAAATGTTACTCAACATACCATTTAAAGATATGCGAGCCTTTGACAGGAGATTTAACCAACAACTTTTCATTTTTACAAATGCTATTCTACTATGCCATTGTTACAATAGATATTCTACAAGAGAGCCTGGATGGAGCATTGCTTTCATACATTTTTATATGCATGGTTCAATCGAGAGTTGTTAGCTTCTATCACTATTGTGCACATTCGAAAATTCTACAAAATGTAGCAAAATATTGTTTGATTCTGATTCTTTTCAGAATAGCTAAAAGGTCT
>REGL01000498.1:158963-183401 GCA_004194395.1 Aurelia aurita complex sp. Pacific | reverse complement strand
TCTTCCTCATCATTGTTATCAGAACTATTTCCAGTTCTTAAGCCTGTCAAAGAATAGTTATCAATGACCTTCTTCGCATCTCCGTTCGTTGGTCTTCTGTTATCACTTGTTGGTGTTTCAGGGGGTGGTTCAATACGAATAGATGGATCCCATTCTCCAGGGGGTAGCACTGTCACCTACGAGAAACATGCAAACAACGTAAAATCGAAAAAGCCTTAATATTCACCCATTCTTACTCAAGAACAGGATGTCGTGAAATGATGATAACATGAAGAGTATGGAGAAAGTAACATTCATCAAACGGCTTGTAGCGATGACACACAAGGAAAGATTCCTGCCAGTTTATGGGACACACAAAACATGACGAATTGCCAGAACATAGAATAGAACTTTCAACCATTCTAAAAGCAGCTGCATCAAACAATATTTCGATGAACTATCATGCACAAAGTTCGCTTGAGCGACGTTATGAGCGACAGCATCATATCTCTGTTGTTGACATTCAAAAATTTGTCTGTATGAAAATGTATACAAATGTATAAAAATGTCGCATGATCCTGACCCATTTTCAGAATAGCTAAACGGTCTTTTGAGCTTTGTGTGAAGAATGAGGCTAATGATGTCACATTAAATGTCAATCAATAATGCCTTGTGCTTCTAAATTCAATATATCTCCAAATGTTACTCAACATACCATTTAAAGATATGCGAGCCTTTGACAGGAGATTTAACCAACAACTTTTCATTTTTACAAATGCTATTCTACTATGCCATTGTTACAATTGTTAAATGCTATACCATTGTTACAATAGATATTTTACAAAAGAGCCTGGATGGAGCATTGCTTTCATACATTTTTATATGCATGGTTCAATCGAGCGTTGTTAGCTTCTATCATTATTGTGCACATTAGAAAATTCTATAAAATGGAGCAAAATATCGTTTGATTCTGATTCATTTCAGAATAGCTAAAGGTCTATTGATCAATTCTTTGAATGAACCTTTTAGCTGTTCTGGAAAAAGAATCTGAAGTGAACAATATTTTTTACATTTTTTAGAAACTTTGAATGTGTACAATAGTGATAGAAGAGCTAACGTCATTCAAAGAGTTTTTCGTATCAAAGTATAAAATACGTCCCTTGATTCGATCTGAGACTATTTCGTAGAACAACTAAACATCTATTTGCAGAATCATTTTTTCTCTTTCAGCTCCATAGTGGTTAACTCTGATGTTGTTGAATTTGCAGGCTTATGGTAAATGAGTGTTCGCTTCTGAGAAACTTAAAAAAAAAACAAGAAATAGAGCAAATACCTTTTCAAGGAAATCATCAAATCCAGCAATAAGGTCATCCCTCTTCTTTGCCATGTATGCAACATCATGAAAGATCTGAGAAAAGATAAACACAACCGTAATTTAATGAAAATGTGCTACAAAATGCATCTATTTAGGAGTTCGCAAGGTTTTCAAGAAACAGTTTCAATACTCTGCACACAATACACTGCTTCTCTCAAAATATCTGAAAATATGTTTATTACAATCTATCTTAGATTCTTTTTAACTATTTTCAGATTGAAAATATTTGGTAATCATTGTCACAATATGATATTCTTTGTGTTCACTTTCTATTAAAACAATCCCTTAGGTATTGCTGTTTATCAGTGATAATTACTGTCATAGCTACGTTTCTCCATAAAACCTCTAGTTATGACCTGAATTTCCTTTAAACATATACTGGGGCACAGGATGGAACTGTTCTCGTGAATTTTCAAAGCAAGCTCTGTAACTGTGTAGTAAGCAGTGACATTTCTAGCCTGTTCAGTCGAGGCAGTCTTCCCAAAGCTCTTTAAACAAACTAAGGCCTAATTCTCTAAAAAATATGCAGAGTTGCCTGGACCTTTGGCTGTATAAACTTAAATATCTTGAATATTTACACAAGAGTCACCTAAAATAAACAAAGTACCTCATCAGCCATAAGAGTTGAGATTGATCGTCCAATTTCATGATATTTTCCAGGGCAAATTGCAGGCCCCATCATGATGAACAAGAAACGTGTAGGAATTGGTATTTCTGTGAGGTCACCGAGTATCACCCCTTTTTGCAGACGAATGAAAGCAGTTATTGGCTTAACAAGGAAATCAACTTCACCAACAAGAACATTTGATGCTTCAGAATTTGCTGGAAGTTTCTTCATGAAACCAGTCAGCTGTGGAAGAAAGAGGGAAATCTATCAAGGCCTTTTTAAAAAAAAAGTCTTTTGGCACAATGAATATAAATTTCTTAAATAAGAAAGTTATTACTGTCAGGAGAAAAATCAATTGATCATTATGCAGCATCTTGCTTCAAATATCTAACTTATAGAACTGACAACTCATTGTCAAATGTTAAATGAAATTGGCTGAAACCATAACTCTTACACCTTCCACACAGGACTAAAAGGCCCTTGCAGTACAAAGCATATAACTTTATAATCATAACAAATGACAGTTCCAAGATTACAAGAACAGTTCTCCTTGGTCGGTGAATAACACATCACATTATAAGCGGGACACACATCTATTGGAAAATCACCAAGGTAATGCTTTACAATGGAACACAAACAGCTAGAAAAATCAACAATTCAACTGCAACTCAAAACAAAGCACATAAATCATCTCAAGGCTAACATTGAATCTCTAAACTAATGGCATGGTAGGCACATTATGAAAATCTTACATAGCCAAATATCAAATCTGCACAGTGTATCTGAAGAGAAGGCTATCAATGGTTCTCAATACAAATGATAAGTTAATACAAATGATAAGTGAATACAAATGATAAGTCAATACAAATGATAAGTAAAGGATTAACTTACTTTATCACTAACATCTTCCGGCTGTTGGTTTCGCTCTTGATAAACAAGATGGCCTGGCACGGATTCTGATCTTGGAAATGTTGTTCTCTGAAATACAAGAACTGATAAAAGACCAAATTTACCATCTTTTGAAAACAAAACAACTACTGTAACTCTTGAGAACGATGAATTAAAACATTTAAGCACAAGGAGAGAGCACAAAACGTGTAATATTTTCTTTAAAACAATCTTATCTTTGATGTATTTTAAGTAATAAACAATTAGTCATCTGAAGCAAAAGTCCCCAATGTCTACTGGCTGTCCCTAAAAAGTACAAGCATTTGAGCAGTTTCTGAGAAGGAGTCTTGTTTTCAAAAACTTTCATTTTCAGTTTAAGGTATGGAGGAGATCTTAACTTAGATTATGCCACCTCACATGTCCAAATCAGGTTTGTATTTGCAGAGTAATTCACTTAAACAGAACATTGTTACATATTCAAAGTGCTAGCCACAATGAATAACACAAATTTGTACATTATCACTTGGGGGTAAAACATGATGGAATTTTACATATTCACATTGAAAGACAAGCCATACGCTGGCCTTCTCAGTCATTTTAGGGAAGCCTGAAAGTAACCAGACAGATTCATTACTTTCAGGAACGATGCGGCAGAACTCTTTAATAAACTGCCCGCAGAAATTAGAAAAGCTAAGACTTCAACGGAATTTTCCACACAAACGCACAATAACTTATACATAGAAGCAAAGAGAAGACTCTTAGCTCAACATTAGACTGGATTGAATTTTTATTACTTTCTTAAAATTAGCGTTCACATTGTAAATACTTTAATTAGTTTTTTCCTTTAAATACATGTAAAGTACTGCAGTCTGTAGCGACCAGGTGAAGAGCCACTCTGTGGAGATACTGGTCTTGATTTCATTATTATTATTATTATTATTATTATTTAAGCACATTTATTATCATTATTATTATTATTACGATCTGTATTTTGAACAAGCGTTAAACACCAAGCAGGAACGGTATCAGCCACTGTGCAGTCTGCTGCAGTTGTTAGGTTGGGATGTGGATCTGAAAGTGCTTTGCTTTGGCTCACTTGGTTGTATCAAAAAGGATGTTTGGACTGTTATGAGATCATTGACAGTAGATAGATTAATTAATTATAAAGAACACATTACAGTGGTGCTCAGTATCGAATTTGATAATGGCCAATTATATATGGAGACACAGGGTGAAGAAGTTATTTGGGTGAATGTTTTTTCGGTCAAGATACCCTTACTCTATATTACATATTCACACTGAATATCTTCTCAATCTTGTGTCTGACATCATATGAACTGTTTATTATGTATGTAGGGAATAACATATGCCTAGTAGACATATTTATTATGTTAACTGAGCTGTCAGCTCGGACACTAGGGCAAACACGAATTTATTATTACTATTATTAAGATTCAAATGTTTTACCTGATATGAGAGTAGTTTGTTATCCGCATTGATTTTTTTTCCAGTTGGAAATGTAGCATACAATCCATTATCTTGTGTGGTTGGTAAGCTCATTGTGCTTGACTTCCTATTGGTTGTACCATTTGATTGCACATTGTTACTGTTTGTCTTACTCTTTCCCATGATGTTACTTAATCCTTTTCTGATGCCAGTTGGTTTCTGATGCCTGTGTCGTCTTAGGAGAGTATCTCGTACTTTGTCCCTTGAACATTCTTCAAGTTTGTTGCAGGAGATCAGGTGATCCAAGACCAGATCTGAAAATATATAAAATATGGGCTTGGTNATGGTTATCTATCAAATCATTCAGCTTGGATTTATTTGAACTAAACAAAAGATTAATTTCATAATTAGTTAAAGAGTGAAAAGGAAGATTAGATAATGCTAAAGAGATTATTATATATGGGACCTGAAGCTAATGGTGGATATTAAAAGACTGGTTTTTAGCGTTCAATACTATTTTAGACTTATGGCCTTGGATATTGAAAAGGGAAACTATATGGCATTTGGCTTGGTGTCATTGTAGGATATGGCCAGAACATAGGCTGTCCATACATTGCCGACACACTCGGCCAGTTCATCGGTCCAGGTCAAATCAACAATTAAATAAACGATTAAGCTAAAGATGGGGGTGAGAAACATTTTACCAAGATGTATTACGTTCGAATTACAAATCTTTAACAATTCCATAGGAATTTGATTAAAGAATGCAATGCATCTTGTTAAAAAGTCCCTCACCGCTATCTTTAGTGTAATCCTTTATTGCAACTCAAAAAAAGCACATAAATCATTTCAAGGCTAACATTGAATCTCTAAACTAAAGGCAAGGTAGGCACATTATGAAAATTTTACATAGCTAAATATCAAATCTGCACGGTGTATCCTGAAGAGAAGGCTATCAATGGTTCTCAATACAAATGATAAGTCAATACAAATGATAAGTAAAGGATTAACTTACTTTATCACTAACATCTTCTGGCTGTTGGTTTCGCTCTTGATAAACAAGATGGCCTGGCACGGATTCTGATCTTGGAAATGTTGTTCTCTGAAATTCAAGAACTGATAAAAGACCAAATTTACCATCTTTTGAAAACAAAACAACCACTGTAACTCTTGAGAACGATGAATTAAAACATTTAAGCACAAGGAGAGAGCACAAAACGTGTAATATTTTCTTTCAAACAATCTTATCTTTGATGTATTTTAAGTAATAAACAATTAGTCATCTGAAGCAAAAGTCCCCAATGTCTACTGGCTGTCCCTAAAAAGTACAAGCATTTGAGCAGTTTCTGAGAAGGAGTCTTGTTTTCAGAAACTTTCATTTTCAGTTTAAGGTATGGAGGAGATCTTAACTTAGATTATGCCACCTCACATGTCCAAATCAGGTTTGTATTTGCAGAGTAATTCACTTAAACAGAACATTGTTACATATCAAAGTGCTAGCTACAATGAATAACACAAATTTGCACATTATCACTTGGGGGTAAAATATGATGGAATTTCACATATTCGCATTTCAAGACAAGCAATACGCTGGCCTTCTCAGTCATTTTAGGGAAGCCTGAAAGTAACCAGACAGCAGTCCTTTTCGGGAATAAAACAACACGCGTGCTGCAAAACACACAGGCAAATTCATTTGCGTGTGCGATTCGCACACATAGTTATTCGAGACAGTATTTAAGAAGTGGCACAAAAATAGGTCTTCAAGTCTCCATTACTGATAAAGATGATCACACTACCGATAAAATGAATATCATTGTTCATATGTTTGTGTGTCAATGAAGTTTTTGTTTTTACAGGACTATATACTCAGCAGTTTCTCCCTCGGTAAACTCAGACTCGTTAGTGTTTGATTCTTCCGAACTATCAATGTCAACAGGACAAATCTGTTGTCTGCTTGGTTCGTTCTCTTCATGAACATCGGTATATTAGTAACAACAATTACCTTTGCTCTATGAGCACCAAGTTTTGCAATTATTCCATTTTGTGGGAATTGCCACTTGGGGCTTTGTCGAAAGTGTTATAGGATTTGTCAGTAATCATGGTTTATTGAAGAACACGCTTTGACATTGGATGTGTCGAACATCAAAGTACCACTTTACTTAAGCAAAATAACACTTTGCGTGTGCGATGAAAAGCACTTGTGACTCAATTTGCATGTGTGCCAACGTGTGCGTGTGCGATCGCACGCGTCAAACGAAAAGGCCTGAGACCAGATTCATAAGATTCAAATGTTTTACCTGATATGAGAGAAGTTTGTTATCAGCATTGATTTTTTTTCCAGTTGGGAATGTAGCATACAATCCATTATCTTGTGTGGTTGGTAAGCTCATTGTGCTTGACTTCCTATTGGTTGTACCATTTGATTGCACATTGTTACTGTTTGTCTTACTCTTTCCCATGATGTTACTTAATCCTTTTCTGATGCCAGTTGGTTTCTGATGCCTGTGTCGTCTTAGGAGAGTATCTCGTACTTTGTCCCTTGAACATTCTTCAAGTTTGTTGCAGGAGATCAGGTGATCCAAGACCAGATCTGAAAATATATAAAATATGGGCTTGGTAAACATTTAGATTGAAAAAATANAAAAAAACAGTTCCAGACATGAGACAGCTTCGAACTTCAAATAAACTATATAATGACAACGTTGCAACATGCGGTTTACTCCAACGATCACCTCCTTCTTCAACATCTTCTTCATATTTGAACCTGAAAAACAAAATTCAAAATTTCAATATTTCTTGTATATCTAAAGTACATGCCTTGCGCTCATTTACATAACAACAATTCTCAAGAACTCTTCACATTATCGGATTCTTGATTCACATGAAAGACTTTAAAGAGACTTGTCTTTGGCTTTTGTTACTCTATATTGCATTAAGTTACTGTGAAGAATTGGTTTTCAGCACTAAATAAATTGAAAAAGAAACCAACCATCTTGCTGTTTCTTTCCATTCCTCCTGTCCATCATCATAAGTAACAAATTCTTCAAGTTCTGTAAACAATTCATGCTTGCCACATTGTTCTTTTTCTGTTTCTTCTTTTTCATTGATTGCACCAAGGATGAATCTTACTCGTTCAGAGGCTGGTGTGACGTAATGGCCTAGAAATAAATGATGTAACGACATCAGATAATAATGAATCATTAGACAAAAAGAAATCACATTCAACAATCTTTTATGTAAAGAGGCATTGAACAGATGTTGTGACGCAATGGTCATTGCAGCCAGAGCAATCAGGCAGACAGGGTTTGAGCACAATACAAGCCCCACCATTTGCGCATCATTGGTTCATTAGGTCTTCTCTGCTTCTGCAATTCCAGTACTGGTGCTAAAAAGCACACAATCACCTGCAGGACTACCAAGATAGAATACTGTCATCAGGGACCCCTCCAATGTGCAACACATGAAAATGATTAGCACTGTGGCTGTGATTTTAAAAGGAAATAATGAGCGTACGGACAATAATCAAGCCCATCAAAGGAAATGTTTCACATTCCATGAATTGGATTTCACTGGTGATCTTTTAAGAACAACCAGTCACATCAATGATTGCAGAGAAGAGTTAGCAGAAGAAAATGCTAGCAGATCAATTCTGCATGAAGCTTCAACAAAGGAGAAACAATTCTGAAAGGAAATCAGTCAAGTCTACATGCAGGCAAATATGTCTTCAGATAAAAATATTTAGTGGCAGATTTCTTGTAAAATACTTCTAGCAGAAAGTTGCAACCTTCCATATGGAGTTTGAGTCAGGTTCTTTGATTTAACTGCAAATTTCATATGGCTTCAGTTCATCATACAAAAACCAAAGATTTCTGCTTGAAATTTTACCAGACTTCTGCTTCCATATAGCAAACTTAACAAATGAATATTATATGGCTAAGATTTTACTTACAGGTTGTTGGAGCAGATCTAACAGTTATGCAACATTCTGGCTTATGAAAAAGACTGTCATCCAGACATAATGAAATCAAATACACTGATAAGGATATGAATTTCTTCAAAACGAACAAAGTAATTTCAAGGTCATAGTAAGCTTTTCATTTAAAAACAAAGTCTTTAGCGCAGTCATTGACCTCATACACTGCTGATATCAACGAAATGATCAATTCTTTTCCTTGGATGTGGAAAATTGGAAAGGTTTTGTTGAAAACTGTGCAACATTTCAAACGTAAATGTTCTTTGCACTGTTGGTTTTGTAAGCCATATTGTGGGCCTGATGTCAAATGCATGCTGAGATCAGCCTAATTTTTGCTTGGGTCAGTGATGGGCNCAAGGTCACAGTAAGCTTTTCATTTAAAAACAAAGTCTTTAGCGCAGTCACTGACCTCATACACTGCTGATATCAATGAAATGATCAATTCTTTTCCTTGGATGTGGAAAATTGGAGAGGTTTTGTTGAAAACTGTGCAACATTTCAAACGTAAATGTTCTTTGCACTGTTGGTTTTGTAAGCCATATTGTGGGCCTGATGTCAAATGCATGCTGAGATCAGCCTAATTTTTGCTTGGGTCAGTGATGGGCAAAGCAATGCAACAATACCTATGCAGTTGAAATTTCAACATAAATCAATAGATGCAAATCAATGCCTAATTTACAGATCTTCCAAAACTCCTGAAAAGCTGACTCTAATTCTATACAGGCTACAGGCCTGGCCATTTTGAGGAGATTCATAGCTCTTGTGCTCCCCACCAGGCTCCCCTGAAATGCTGGAGGTAACGCTCAACTAGTCAAAAAGTAAATCATTCTCCTTGAAACTTATTTTCCTTGTTCTTTATCTGTTCATTTAGAAATAGCCTGCTTTAACATTAACAAGGAAGACAGCTATTCACTGCTCCCCTGCTAAAAATCCTATTGCTAGGCCTACGGCTGAAACAAAAGGAGAATCGCAAATCATCTGTGTTTGAAAATATTCAGAGGAGTAAGGCTTAATTTATGGGTTCTAATGAATAGGCCAGCATGTAAATGTTGTAGAAAATGAATTAAAGGGAGTACAAAGACCATCATCCTTTGCCGTCATTTGTTTTTGTTTTTGTGAATTTCGTACAGCCAGCTATTCTGGAAGCTGTGCAGCGCAAGTCGCTGACTTCGTGCAAAGCATGCTGGTCTTTGTACTCCCTTTAAGATCATGAAAAATTTGGATAGGAATTTAGCTGAATTCCAACATGATCCTTTTAAATTTGTTTCCTATTTTTAGAGTGCATGAATTATGAGGTACTGTTACTATTACAGATACTGCGTGTTTCTTGACAACTATATAATGCAAGGAAAAGGTTTTTAATGGGCCCTGAACGGAAACATGCAGTGACTACTACTCAAGAATAAAAGTTCAATGACATCTTTCACATAATATCCTTGAACTGAACCAGGCCCATAGGAAGCGGGGGGCAGGGGGGCTGAAGCCCCCCAATAATTTTGAAAACAATGGTNTAAAATATAAAATGTTTTCCTTACCAGCAATTTGTGACAAACTGTCAGCTTCCATATCCAAAAAAACAGTTCCAGACATGAGACAGCTTCGAACTTCAAATAAACTATATAATGACAACGTTGCAACATGCGGTTTACTCCAACGATCACCTCCTTCTTCAACATCTTCTTCATATTTGAACCTGAAAAACAAAATTCAAAATTTCAATATTTCTTGTATATCTAAAGTACATGCCTTGCGCTCATTTACATAACAACAATTCTCAAGAATTCTTCACATTATCGGATTTGTGATTTGCATTAAAGACTTCAAAGAGACTTGTCTTTGGCTTTTGTTTACTCTATATGGCATTAAGTTACTGTGAAGAATTGGCTTTCAGCACAAAATAAATTGAAAAAGAAACCAACCATCTTGCTGTTTCTTTCCATTCCTCCTGTCCATCATCATAAGTAACAAATTCTTCAAGTTCTGTAAACAATTCATGCTTGCCACATTGTTCTTTTTCTGTTTCTTCTTTTTCATTGATTGCACCAAGGATGAATCTTACTCGTTCAGAGGCTGGTGTGACGTAATGAGCTAGAAATAAACGATGTAACAACATCAGATGATAATGAATCATAAGACAAAAAGAAATCACGCTCAACGATCTTACACCGAACAGATGTTGTGACGCAATGGTCATTGCAGCCAGAACAATCAGGCAGACAGGGTTTGAGCACAATACAAGCCTCACCATTTGAGCATCATTGGTTCATTAAGTCTTCTCTGCTTCTGCAATTCCAGTACTGGTGCTAAAAAGCACACAATCACCTGCAGGACTACTGTCATCAGGGACCCTTCCAATGTGCAACACATGAAAATGATTAGCACTCTGGCTATGATTTCAAAAGGAAATAATGAGCGTACGGACAATAATCAAGCCCATCAAAGAAAATGTTTCACATTCCATGAATTGGATTTCACTGGTGATCTTTTAAGAACAACCAGTCACATCAATGATTACAGAGAAGAGTTAGCAGAGGAAAATGCTAGCAGATCAATTCTGCATGAAGCTTCAACAAAGGAGAAACAATTCTGAAAGGAAATCAGTGAAGTCTACATGCAGGCTAATATGTCTTCAGATAAAAATATTTTGTGACAGATTTCTTGTAAAATACTTCTAGCAAAAAGTTGCAAACCTTCCATATGGAGTTTGAGTCAGGTTCTTTGATTTAAATACAAATTTCAAATGGCTTCAGATACAAAAACGAAAGATTTCTGCTTGAAATTTTACCAGACTTCTGCTTCCATATAGCAAACTTAACAAATGAATATTCTATGGCTAAGATTTTACTTACAGGTTGTTGGAGCAGATCTAACAGTTATGCAACATTCTGGCTTTTAAAAAAGGCTGTCATCCAGACATAATGAAATCAAATACACTGATAAGGATATGAATTTCTTCAAAACGAACAAAGCAATTTCAAGGTCACAGTAAGCTTTTCATTTAAAAACAAAGTCTTTAGCGCAGTCACTGACCTCATACACTGCTGATATCAATGAAATGATCAATTCTTTTCCTTGGATGTGGAAAATTGGAGAGGTTTTGTTGAAAACTGTGCAACATTTCAAACGTAAATGTTCTTTGCACTGTTGGTTTTGTAAGCCATATTGTGGGCCTGATGTCAAATGCATGCTGAGATCAGCCTAATTTTTGCTTGGGTCAGTGATGGGCAAAGCAATGCAACAATACCTATGCAGTTGAAATTTCAACATAAATCAATAGATGCAAATCAATGCATAATTTGCAGATCTTCCAAAACTCCTGAAAAGCTGACTCTAATTCTATACAGGCTACAGGCCTGGCCATTTTGAGGAGATTCATAGCTCTTGTGCTCCCCACCAGGCTCCCCTGAAATGCTGGAGGTAACGCTCAACTATTCAAAAAGTAAATCATTCTCCTTGAAACTTATTTTCCTTGTTCTTTATCTGTTCATTTAGAAATAGCCTGCTTTAACATTAACAAGGAAGACAGCTATTCACTGCTCCCCTGCTAAAAATCCTATTGCTAGGCCTACGGCTGAAACAAAAGGAGAATCGCAAATCATCTGTGTTTGAAAATATTCAGAGGAGTAAGGCTTAATTTATGGGTTCTAATGAATAGGCCAGCATGTAAATGTTGTAGAAAATGAATTAAAGGGAGTACAAAGACCATCATCCTTTGCCGTCATTTGTTTTTGTTTTTGTGAATTTCGTACAGCCAGCTATTCTGGAAGCTGTGCAGCGCAAGTCGATGACTTCGTGCAAAGCATGCTGGTCTTTGTACTCCCTTTAAGATCATGAAAAATTTGGATAGGAATTTAGCAGAATTCCAACATGATCCTTTTAAATTTGTTTCCTATTTTTAGAGTGCATGAATTATGAGGTACTGTTACTACTATTACAGATACTGCGTGTTTCTTGACAACTATATAATGCAAGGAAAAGGTTTTTAATGGGCCCTGAACGGAAACATGCAGTGACTACTACTCAAGAATAAAAGTTCAATGACATCTTTCACATAATATCCTTGAACTGAACCAGGCCCATAGGAAGCGGGGGGCAGGGGGGCTGAAGCCCCCCAATAATTTTGAAAACAATGGTGCTATGTCACAAGCTTTAACTAGATGTATTGTTCTCTATTGTTTTAAGAACAATTGCCCCCCAATCCGAAGCTGCTTCCTACGGCCCTGAACTGAGAAGCCTCTTAGCCATATATTTTCTTGAATTTTTCCATCCTAGTACTAGTTTCTCACAAACGGTTTCTTGAATAAAAAACTGATGGTAGCTACAAAAAAGATAGCTACATTTATCTGCATAACATAGGCCATGAAAATGGCGCCAACAAACACCAACCAAGAGATGGCACTTGCAAGCATGCTGGTCAAATAAGGGCCTTTAATGATTTTCAGTTCTATGTTCAAAACATGTTCAAAACTATGTTCAAAACAACCCAAATCAGATCACCATGAAGTTAATCACAAAACCACATCACAGAGACCTATAATTGCAATTAAATTTGACAACCAATATTCAGCAAAAAGGTACTGGCTTGCAATTTGAAATCGATGGTTATTTTCCTTCCATATATGTAAACAAACTCTAAATGAGACTTTAAATGAAGGAATGGTTTCCAACTATCATCAGATTTTTGATCTTTGGAATTGTTTTTCTGTTAAAGCCGAATGGGGCAGATGTTCAACTTGAAATCCAAACCAAAACTTTGCCAGATGCTAATGGTTTGTCAACAGCAAATTTTGCAAAGGACAGCAATTTAGTTTCACAAATATCATCACAATAACAAAAATAGTTTTCAGGGGGTATGGTAGAATCTATCCTGTGATGTAATCTATTAAATGTTGTCCAGTTTTTCCAGTAGATAAAAATGCAACCAAAGGTGACTCCATGAAGATGAGTTTGACAAGTGGCAGTCCATACCAACTCAATAATACCCCTATAAATCCTCCCATAACACTTTTCCTCCAGATACTATGTGCAGTCAAATTTCTCCGAGTTGAAACCGCTGAAGGTTAAGTTGCATTTTTGATTGCTAAGTGCCAGGATTACAGAAGTAGAGATGACCTAATAGAGTCCACTGGCCCATGTCACGAAGCTCAAATGATGGGGCTCTGCCTTGGACCGAATCCTGTCCATCTGACTGTTCTACCTGCAAAGTCAGAGGATTACATCACTGAGCAACACCACCCAGGATGGTGACATTGAGATCATATGTGAAATCTTCATCAATGAATCAAAATCAATCAATCATTTAGCTAATCAAATCTATATTTATATATGATACTCCTTGCTCATTGCTGCTAATTGGAAGCCACACACAAAATACATGTGCTTTCAGTATTCACAGCTGCCACTTCAAACACTAAATGAGGAAGGTGACTCATCAATCTTGAAAAATGTCAAAATACACACTTTGAAGAAAGTGCATACAGTTGAAACATTAAATAAAACATGTTTACCTAACCTGTTGCTATTTTTGACTGGGGCAGCTGCGATTTCCAACAGAACTTCTAATATCAATGGTCTATTTTGACTTATGCAACTGGATCTGAGATCCAGACAACAAAGCTTTATTTCTAAATGGGGAATTAGCATTGATTTGTTCGCTTTTAAACATTGGGCTTGTACTTTTTTCAAAGAATGAGCAAGGAATTCATTCCCCATGCAAAATAAACTTTTACCCTTCTACTCTTCTGGATTGTGATGTTGGGAGGCCTGTGTGCAGCCTCAAAATCTCC
Organism: Aurelia aurita complex sp. Pacific; assembly: GCA_004194395.1. Taxonomy (NCBI): domain Eukaryota; kingdom Metazoa; phylum Cnidaria; class Scyphozoa; order Semaeostomeae; family Ulmaridae; genus Aurelia; species Aurelia aurita complex sp. Pacific. The sequence goes on along the minus strand of REGL01000498.1, from coordinate 169,347 downwards.
AAAAGGAATTTCATAAGGAGTTTTGCAGCTGTACATAATGGTCAGACTTAATGGTCAGAGATATGATCAGTCTTTTAACCTTCAAAATGTCAGTAAAAAGTTCCTTCACTACAGTGGCACACATCCCCTTGAAAGAGCCAACCATTTCCAACATTAGTAACCACCTTGTTTGAAAAAAGCTGGCACACCTGAAATCTATTTGCAAAGTTACATAAAACGTAAGAGTTTATAGGGGTTTGAAAAGATGGCGAAATGCTTTTGGAAATGTGAAGAGAAATATCAATAAGATATTTTGTGAGCATTAGTGACCTATAATTCAAGCACCTGAACACTTGTATTTTTAGGCCATTTGGAGGGGCAGGGTCAACTTGCATGGAGCAAGGTCACAAGCTCTCCAATAAATAACTTTGTGCACTAAACAAACTGTTTTGGAGCAGGGCAGTAGCCTGTTGCCATAAAATCCAAATCTATGGGGAGTATTGATAGTCCTTATTGATAATTTCTGCAATTGTATTAGACAAAAGGACCTTGATGCCTTACTTAACGGCTCTGCGCTAACCAGCATCCTCTGTGCAGTGAAGCTATACCGCATTTGTTCAATCCCATCTTGCAATTCTAGAACGTCCACTTGTTTACAAAAATATTTAGAGTTTTGCACTTCTGGAACCTCTTCGCCTTGTGAGCTAATTGGCTGGAAAAATAATATTGTTTATTTTTTATTTTAATTGCAAAGAATGCATGCAAAGGCTGCTGGTTAGCTCAGAGTCTTTAATCACAATGAATGTCATGAACACTGTAGGCTATGTAATTTTTCTTGAACTGAGAATTTTACTTTTATAGATGGATCTTTTGTAAGGTTAATCTACAAAAGAATTCTGAAAGGCTTTGTTAATCCTATGTAAATACAGTAGTGTCCCCAATTTGTAGAAATGCAAATCTATATCAGACACTGTAATAAAGTTATTATTATTACTCTTATCATTATGGCCTGCCTGAGTGGAGTGGAGTTAAGAACTGCACATAACATTAAAGGCAGTCAACAGTTCTTCCACAGCAAACTCAGGAAACTGAAGGGAATTTGCCCAGCAGTTTCGAAGACTATTTGCCAGACTTTTTAGACAATTTGTTTCCGTTTCCAACGCCCTGCAGCATTTACAACAACCTAAATGTATGCTTTCAATTTTCATATGTCATGCAGAAACACAAAGTAAAAATTTAAATTCAATGGCAAATATCTCAAAAATTTAACACGGTTTTGTTCTTGCCAATAAGATTACTTTGGAGAGAGACAGCGGAAGCAGACAAGCGTGGTCCTTTCCAATTTGGAAACAGGAAATATTACTTGCCCTTCCAAACATACTCCAATCTATCCAAAAAATGCAGCACGGAGCTACACAGGAGAGAGGAGTGACTTCCTTCAATCGATAAATTATTCTCAACACCATTCAGATCATATTTTGATGTTTCGTGCAACCAAGAGAGATTCGATAAATGTGTGGGGAAAGGAAACCGGTAGGAAGTGAAGGGAGCTCGCTGCAGCGCCGCCATTGAACATCCTTTCGCAAAGCAAACTGCAGATACCAGGAAGGTACGAAATAGCATCTCCTCGTGAAATAAGGAATGCTGATTGGCTACGTAGGAATTTATCTTCTTTCTGATTGGTTATTAATGATGAGTCATGAACAATAGATGAGCAGGTATCTGACCACAGATAATTGCCTAGGCCGGAAACAATTATGCTGGATCGTTACACAGGAATCCCTCCCTTCTAAACAATGACAAGATCACTTTGATAACCACAAAAAGTATTGAAAACATTGTTTTTAGGAAACATTTCTGTTTGCTCGAGAATGCTTATCAAAAAAGGTGCAAAATACGACAATCCCCCAAATGACATGGCCCGAAAACCCCATGAACATTAAGGGGAGGATCTCTCCTTTGTGCTACACATGACCCCCTCATGAAAATTTCTCTGCTGTTGGGTAACGTGATAATAAGAATTGAAATATCCCTTACTGTCATCTTCAGAGGCAGAATCGTCTGTGTGTTTGGTCATAACAACAAGCTGTCTCTTTCTTTTTTGTGATAGTTGATAATGTTTGTGTTGTTTCCGTTGTGCTCCACTTGATCGGCGTGAATTTGTATGGGGAGGAGGCAATTGAAGAGACTTCATGGTCACACCGACATACACTTGGCGATGAGCTGTCAATAAAAAGTGCACAATATTACACATTTACTCAAAATCAAACCCCAAATTAACTCATACACTAATTAACATGTTTCTTTAACATATAATGGGGAATAAGGTGTTACTTCTAGGCTCTATCCTTTTGACATCGACTAAATAATACTACACAGCAGTCAAGGTGTCCGAAGCCTCCTCTCTAGGCCCTTCATCTCCACTTAATCACACGGCTCCAAAGCACGCCAAATAGATTGGCTAATATCGCGAAGTGCAGCACATTTGAATCAAATAAATACGACCAAAGATTCAATAATGTATGCTCACCATCAAAATCCTGTTCTCGATAAACATGGCCGAGTTTATCACAACAATCTTTGACAGGATCTAACGACGGTATTAAACCCTCAGCTTCTTCCATTGCAGCTTGCTCCAATGAAAACTAGGCTAAACCTAAATAATTTCTAAAATTTTTACTATAAACATGCAGCCTAAGTCTAACAGATATATTCTAAGAAGTCGTAGAAAAACCAAACAAAGTTCATGCTATGATGAGAAGGATGTAGTCTTGTCATCTTCGTCGATAAATGATCATGATTAAAGAGTATTTCAAGCAGCCAAACCACCGGCCCTTCACTTTAAAACACGTCGCATTCGCTTCAGCAATACGAATGACTGCAAAATTTTGAATGCGCAATGAAGAAAATTCGCGATTCAACCCAGACGGGGGTCATGTGCTCCATGACACAGCTAATTTTGTTCCAAAATTTTTTTCTCGGAAGGTAAGAAACTCGTGAGCGAGCTCGTCTGGAGCTCTAAGAATTGAAAATCTGATGATTTTAAGAAACTTTCTTTCAGTACTGGCTCAATTTTTAGTTTCTTTGAAAAAGCACGTGTTCTTCTCTCCTGAATTAGCCTGTATAAACAATTGCAAATGAATTGTTTCAGTTTGCTATTGTTGTGTGTTTCTCTCAGGATTTTCTCATGTATATATGTATGTGTCATTTGCCACAATTAAAAATATATTTACAAGTTTATAAATATGAAAATAGATACAATACAATATAATTCCACTTTCTGAGACCTTCTGTTACCATGCAGTTTAGCGATAATTTGCTTCAGACTGTTTTTAGAATACTTCCAGGAACTGCACAGCTGTTGCTATATATTCCAATGATGTCATTAAATGTCCTTTTATCTTGGGAAATACCCCCGAAATACCCACATTTTTATTTCTCGTAACGATCGCTTCCCCTCTAAAATTCTTACCCCCTGGATAAATTAGGGGGATCTCCTGTAATAGCGGATATCCCCATAATGGTAGCTTTAATCTTCAAGCAGCGGGTTGCTCAAATGTTTGAATTGCAACGAAATCCAGCAGGTTTTTAATTTGAATTGATTTCTAAATTGTGAAATATTTCCATGTTTATCTGAATGAACGCTTTTTATCTGGCGTTGTAGGTTTTGAGAAGCTGTCATGCTTTTTCTCGACGACATTGCGCAAGGAAATATGAAACCATAGTGACTATTATGAAACCATACCTTCTTGTCAACAAGATAGCAAGGACAACAGACAAAAACAACCTCTAGCCTCGTTAAGATGCGTCACTAACCATGCCTAGCAACGTTATCCGCCAGACAACGTTGTGATGGTCTCTCTACGTAAAGAACACTGTGTTTAGCTGATTTTTGCGTCACTGTTATTCGTTTGACGAAAATGAAAACAAAAGGACCTGAATATCTAAAAATGTTGCTACAGATCTTGTCGAGTGTGGTACGAATGGTAAAGCAGAAGGGCAACAAGAAAGGATCAATAGACAGTTATATAGCTATTCTACAAGGAGCCTGGGTCGAGCGATATCTTTATGCATCTTGTATTATTGTTGCTGTTCCCATTCGCAGACTGTACAAAAACATCGTTTGATTCAAATACTTTTTTACCATAGCTGAAAGTTCTGTTCTCCAACGGTGTATTCCCGTCAGAACATCAAAAAATGAGCCATAACCCTAAAGGAGGCACATTGACACTGACGAATGTGCCATTTTGCTTTAAAAAATTATACCCATAATTTCGTAAATTTTTCAGAATTTTAGGGTCATGATTTTGCCTATCTGTTAAAAAGTTTGGGCCATTATTCTGCAAAATTATTCAGAAACTACGCGTAATTTTGCAGAATTTTTATTTATTCTTGTCAAACTACTGAAGACGACAGACAGAAAACATTTTTAATATCAGCTGGGTTGGTAACACACATTGAAAAAGCTTCTTGCAACCTTGTTCCTAGGGCCTTTTGTCATATTGGGACGAAATATGCGGACAAAAGGCCCTGGGGACGAGGTTGAGTTTCTTAGCCTTCTGCTGGAGATTCTTTATTTTCTCAAAGAGGCTGCCACTATATTCTGTCAAAAATTAGATGCCACCTGCAAATGCCCGCGAATAACAACAATAGAAATGTTCTGCAAAGGAATTTTGCGTTATCGCAAATCTCAGGTGACATCTAATTTGAGACGGACTTTATAATTTCACATTTTCATTTCATTTTTAATCATTTATGCACGGTGGCCCTGGGTGGCCCCATCAATCGAAGACTGCTTTACAAGTGCTAAAACTAGAAACTTTAACTAAAGTACGTATGATAAGAAATTAAAATGAGTGAAAATCAAAACTGGTGAATGGAACCATAAATTACAATCAACTGTTCTTTCTAACAAGGCTTACAAGCGGTTTCTTATAAAAATTAGTTTACAACGGGAAAAGATTTAGTTCAAAGATGCACAAATCAATGATAGCAAGATAAACTAAGAGAAGTTCTCTTACTTTATCTTGATGATAGCATACCTTAAATCTTTCGTCTCAACTTTGAATCTCTGTGTCGTTTGAGCTCGCTTCAGCCTCTAAGATGATGAACGAAATTATGTGCAAGTCAAGTCAAGCTAAAAAAAACTTCAATTCTCCAGCTTGTTTCCCGCCCTTTCGTGTTCAATGTATCTGATTGGCAAGTTTCAAGAGTGATGTCAATCAAACAACGACTTCTTTTCTTGTCAAACAAATCCAGAATAGCCCTCAGAACAGAAACTAGAAAGTTAATTGAAATAAAAAAATGTGTTGAAAAGAATTTGTCCTCATGGGGCTCTTTATCAGGCTAAATACATAGAAGCTTTCGCTTTCAATAAATCTGTTCCCACTCGCATTCAAACTCGTCCCCAGGACCTTTGAGAAGTCCGCATTTGTCACCTCCTTTCAGAAGACCTTTGTGTACGTGTGTGTACCTTTGTTCTGAAGCGTTTAGCCGTCTTTTGTCTTGATGATGAACGAGAACTAGCGAAGTGCTTGGGCACACGCCAATAGATGAAGATGAAATAGGTTTATTCATGGTCCCTCTCTTACGACTATCATTGGAACAATTTAAAATTCAATTGTAAGTGCCATACATAGTGGGAACTCGCTGACTATAAGTCTTTTCCCACTATGGATGGCACGTGGTTAATTAGCCTTTTTGTTTTTGTAAATAGTTTGTTTTTTAAATGAATAATGAAAAGAAAAAAAGTTCTGAAAACAGTCGACTTTGCATTGCAGAGATAGAAATATATTTTCCCAATCAAACGCAACAATCTAAAAACGGCAGATTTTGATTCACCATGACAGTTTGCTGATGAGAACAAGAATCCAAATAATGCAAAACCTTGTAAACCTTCTGCCTTTTCGAGCAGAAGGTTAGGAAGGCCAAAAGGTTTTTTGAGTTTTGAGTCAACCAGACACGAATTGAGAGTCTACCATTTTCAGAATTGATACCTATCAAATACACCCAAAGATTCACTAACCTTGTGAAGCACGTAGAAATAACAAACTCTTCATTTATCACAGCGATAAGTGATCATTTCTTCCACTCTTGGTAAGCCTGAAAACTAGGATATACAGCTCTTGTATTGGACAAAATCTTGTCCCTCTTTTTACTTGAAGTCTTCCTGTAAGAAACAGTTTCTCTGCAAAGCGAAATTCTGCTCTCCACGCAAGAAAAGAATTCAGACTTTATCCGAGCTGCCTAAAGAGCGTGTTGTTCCTGTGCACGATAGTGTGACTTGCCAGGAAACTTGACATTTGTAGTGCTTTTGAAAGATACGGTTGTTCCTAATTTTAATTTCTAATTCCAATTTTCGCCAAGGAAATCGAACAGCTGCCTATTTTGTATCGTATTACTGCAAGTAAATGAGCAGCACCGAATTATAATACTACAGGTATGGAGTTAAAAAACATGTACCAGAAGTTGTTTTGTTGAAAGCCATGGTCTGCAAGGAGGCAAATTATTACCTATCTGCCGTTTATTTCACTCATTTCAGCACTCTGGTAGAATTTAACACCTGCCTTTCATAACAAGAAATGCTTTGCTGAATTTATGCGTGTATGAAGTGCCGAATGCCGATCGAATGTCCAAAAATTCGCAAAAGTAATACTGGACAAAAATGCCTATCTTATCAAACCAAGCAGGGCCTAAAACATCGAATAGTCTTAAAAAGGAAGATGATAGATATCTCTTCTACCAAGGACCGTTTTGGTATTGAAAACACGCATGCAGTTCTGAACTCTCCTGTTTTTCCTTTATTTCCGTTATACCAGCACCTCTAAGGGGACCATTATGGAAATAAGGTCAGCTTGACCTTTTGCTATCCTTGCCACTGTTACTTGTAAATATTTGTAAATATTGTTGCAAATTGATACATACATTCATACATGAAATCAAGATCTTTTCGGATTTTTAATGGATTTTTACGAATGTTTCTTGAAACCCAAACAGAAGAATTTATACTACGAGTGTACGAGATTTTTGGAGATTGATACGCTCCACGTTGTTTACAGTTAACTTGAAACCCTGAAAGGAGAAAAAATAAATTAATAGCTGCAACGACGGTGAATAACCAAAAACGTATTTCGTCAGTTTGCTTTGTCCGAATACTCGAAACGCAAATAAAATTTACCTTCTTTGGAATTTGGCTAAAAAACCCGATCAATTGGGATGATCCCTAAGTAAAATGACAAATAGGCCCTACCTAATTCTGGCACATGTTACCAGTTTTGATGGTTGCTTAATAAAATAATGCCCACTTCAAATAGTTGCAGGTATCACCCTGATTCTAATCATTGTCAAACAGCTCTGAAAACATTACATGAATGCATGCAAGCCAAGCTAACTAACAGGGCTAACAGGTGTTTTAGTGGACATATGAAGTTAATTGATCTCTTTATTAATAAATTCGAGACAACTTGTATACCCTGAAACAGCAGAATGGCCTAACTTTGTCTGTTCAAAATACTTTCCAGGCTAATTAGGCGGAGGAGCGAATAGTTAGCTTGATTAGTCTCTTATCTGTAGACACTGTGCCACCGTAGCGTATCTTATGAAGGGACATTAACCAATTTGATCTCCTTATTGATTTGCGCTGCGCAGCAGCAGCAAATCTTTAAAATAGGCTCGTAGGCTCGATGAACGAACGTTGACATGGCGCGCATAACTAAACATACAGTGAACATTTCATGGTTTCAGCCAATTGCATTCCTAGACAACATAATTCAAAATTCAATTGAAAGTGCCGTACATAGTGGGAACTCGCTGACTATAAGTCCTTTCCCACTATGGATGGCACGTAGTTAATTAGCCTTTTTGTTTTTGTAAATAGTTTGTTTTTTAAATGAATAATGAAAAGAAAAAAAGTTCTGAAAACAGTCGACTTTGCATTGCAGAGATAGAAATATATTTTCCCAATCAAACGCAACAATCTAAAAACGGCAGATTTTGATTTACCATGACAGTTTGCTGATGAGAAGAAGAATCCAAATAATGCAAAACCTTGTAAACCTTCTGCCTTTTTGAGCAGAAGGTTAGGAGGGCCAAAAGGTTTTTTGAGTTTTGAGTGAACCAGACACGAATTGAGAGTCTACCATTTTCAGAATTGATACCTATCAAATACACCCAAAGATTCACTAACCTTGTGAAGCACGTAGAAATAACCAACTCTTCATTTATCACAGCGATAAGTGATCATTTCTTCCACACTTGGTAAGCCTGAAAACTAGGATACAGCTCTTGTATTGGACAAAATCTTGTCCCTCTTTTTACTTGAAGTCTTCCTGTAAGAAACAGTTTCTCTGCAAAGTGAAATTCTGCTCTCCACGCAAGAAAAGAATTCAGACTTTATCCGAGCTGCCTAAAGAGCTTGTTGTTCCTGTGCACGATAGTGTGACTTGCCAGGAAACTTGACATTTGTATTGCTTTTGAAAGATACGGTTGTTCCTAATTTTAATTTCTAATTCCAATTTTCGCCAAGGAAATCGAACAGCTGCCTATTTTGTATCGTATTACTGCAAGTAAATGAGCAGCACCGAATAATAATACTACAGGTATGGAGTTAAAAAACATGTACCAGAAGTTGTTTTGTTGAAAGCCATGGTCTGCAAGGAGGCAAATTATTACCTATCTGCCATTATTTCACTCATTTCAGCACTATGGTAGAATTTAACACCTGCCTTTCATAACGTCAAATGCTTTGATGAATTTATGCGTGTATGAAGTGCCGAATGCCGATCGAATGTCCAAAAATCTGCAAAAGCAATACTGGACAAAAATGCCTATCTGATCCAACCATGTAGGGCCTAAAACATCAAATAGTCTTGAAGAGGAAGATGATATATATGTCTTCTACCAAGGACCGTTTTGGTATTGAAGCATTATCTTTGATTGAAAACACGCATGCAGTTCTGAATTATCCTGTTTTTCCTTTATTTCCGTTATACCAGCACCTCTAAGGGGACCATTATGGAAATAAGGTCAGCTTGACCTTTCGCTATCCCTGCCACTGTTACTTGTAAATATTTGTAAAGATTGTGGCAAATTGATACATACATACATACAATCAAGATCTTTTCGGATTTTTGGAGATTTTAACGAATGTTTCTTGAAAACAGAAGGATTTATGCTACGAGTGTACGCGATTTTTGGAGAGTGATACGCCCAACGTTGTTTAGAGTTAACTTGAAACCCTGAAAGGAGAAAAAATTAATTAATAGCTGCAACGACGGTGAATAACCAAAATGTATTTCGTCAGTTTGCTTTCTCTGAATACTTGAATCGCAGACAGACTTTACCTTCGTTAGAATTCAGCTAAAAAACCCGATCAATTGGGATGATCCCTAAGTAAAATGACATATAGTCCCTACCTAATTCTGGCACATGTTACCAGTTTTGATGGTTGCTTAATAAAATAATGCCCACTTCAAATAGTTGCAGGTATCACCCTGATTCTAATCATTGTCAAACAGCTCTGAAAACATTACATGAATGCATGCAAGCCAAGCTAACTAACAGGGCTAACAGGTGTTTTAGTGGACATATGAAGTTAATAGATCTCTTCATTAATAAATTCGAGACAACTTGTAGACCCACAGCAGAATGGCCTAACTTTGTCTGTTCAAAATACTTTCCAGGCTAATTAGGCGGAGGAACGAATAGGTAGCTTGATTAGTCTCTTATCTGTAGACACTGTGCCACCGTAGCGTATCTTATGTAGAAACATTAACTCATTTGATCTCCTTATATTATTAATAAAATGGACATCCCCTTCATGACAGCCTGACTGGTGCTACACGTTAAGGGCGTTCAAACAGTTAGACCTCGCACCCTGATTCTAATCATTGCAATTATTGAAAATGCATAGATGACCACTTTCAAATGTTAAATAAATGTATACAAATTACAGGCCATGAAAACCATGCAAGCTAACAGGGCGCACAGGTGTGTGTTCAAGTGTTTTAGTAGAGATATGAAGTTAATTAATCTCGTTGTTAATAAATGTGATACACCCTGAATAAAAGGTAGCTGGTGAGGAATCCATTGAAAAGGCAACGAAACATGGCCCTATGGAACGTTAGAGCTATGTTTTAAGGTAAAATTGCATCAGTTTAGAACAATGACGAATTTTTAATCATAAAGTTGTTTGATACAAAGTTAACATCAACGCAAAATAAGACGACGAATCTGATCACAAAAGTTGAGCAAAGGGATGCCATGAAAATTGATACTTCATTATTCTGTGGAATCTTCTATCAAACCAGTCTTGTGGCCTGTCTTCAACCTACATTACAGGGCCGTAGGAAGAAGCTTCGGATTGGGGGGGGGGGCAATTGTTCTCAAAACAATAGAGAACAATACA